>PVJX010025163.1:0-27228 GCA_004027295.1 Dolichotis patagonum | reverse complement strand
CAGAAGAACCGCCCCACCCGGGAAGCTGTGACACACCTGCTGGGAGTGGCCTTGAAGCGATACAACCACATGCTAAGTAAGTGGGCCTCTGCTTCACCCCAGCAGTGGCATTTCGTCCATGATGCCCCATGTTTCCGACTTCTGCAGGTGCCACTGTGAAGATCATCCAGATGCTGCAGCATTTTGAACACCTCTCATCTGTACTGGTGGCAGCTGTGAGTCTCTGGGCAACAGATTACGGAATGAAGAGCATTGTGGGAGAGATTATAAGGTGACTTTCTTCTCAAAATTTCTAATGCTTTGTTTTCCTTGAGAAAGGATAAAGAGGTTGGAAATATATTCTGTGTAACATAACATTATTCAGGTATTCGATACCAGTTTTTCCTTCGTTTCCTGGGAACTGAATAGTCAAACTATTTTGCCACAGCTGTGCTTCCTCCCCTGAATAGAGAGATTGGACAGAAGTGCCCTCAGGAGCTGAGTCGGGACACACTGGGGGTCAGAGGCTTTGCCAGCTTCCTGACAGAGCTAGCAGAACGGGTCCCAGCAATCCTGCTGTCCAGCATGTGCATTCTGCAGGATCATCTGGATGGAGAGGTAGGTGGTGGGAGAGGCCTTGGAAGTTTTCCTAGGGGCTTAATTAAGTTCAGTGTTGAAAGACTTGGTCTTTATATTTTTTTTCTTTTTTTTTTTGGTACTGGGAATCAAACTTTGGACCTTGTGTTTGCCCAGGCTGGTGCATGCATCACTGAGCTATATCCCCAGCTCAATATATTTCTTTACTTGTCTTTTTTTCTTTAATGTGATACAGAAGAGCAAACTCAGGGCCTTGCACACACTAAGCACACAATTTATAACAGCTTACCCATAGCTCAAAAGGTTTTTCCTTAAAAGAAAATAGCTTTCACATGAAGACAAGTTGTCTAGGTTTATCCTTGTGGCAGTTCCCTTCTGTAAAGAAGCAGATGGAGTATGCTGAGTAAAGAGCCCTTTCTGTCCGGGTCTGGTAGGGAAGATGAGAGTTGCATAGTTTCAGTTGGTGAGACTGACTCGGCCTTGATTCTGAGTCCCCTGAATCCCTCAGGATGAAGCCTCTTCCTGCCATGTGGCTTGCCTGCTTTCTTAAAACACTGCGCTCTCTCAAATCAACCTGTGTCTTTTCTCAATCCTCTGTCATCCCTGGATCCTAATCTGCCTGCTTGTCAGAATGATGTTGAGCATGCTTAGGTGAATTTTTTTTTTCCGCTTGATTTTTTTTTTGTTTGTTTGTTTGTTTTCCTTTGGTACCAGGGATCAAACTCATGACCCCGCGCTTGCCAGGCAGGCACTTAAGCCACTGAGCTAAATCCCCAGCCCGTGAATTTTTTTTTTAAGGGGAAATGTTTATTTAGCTCACAGTTTGTAGAGTGCATTGCTGCCTATCTCCAAGGCAGGCTGGCATGGCAAAGGGGCATTACAGAGGATAAACAGTTCATGGCAAAATAGGGCAGGCAGAAGTCAGCAAGCAAGTGACAAGCAACCCTCTTTCTGTCTCTTGTACTTACCCACAGCTTTAATCCTGGTATCCCATTTTGAAAATCCCAGGATCACATCCTCCATCCCAGTATCACACATTCTAGATCTAGCTACCTCCAAAAAGCCCCACCTGTAACCACATGAGGCTTTGCAGGGGTGCATCTGGATACAAGCCATAACACTAGGTCTCAACCTCTTTTGTCTACTCAAGGATGTTGTATTCTTTGCCTAGGTGACTATTAAGACAGAAACAGCCTAATGATTTATCTAATTTACTTTAAACTTCTTACAAAAGATTCTATTTGGTGGTTCGTGGCCTATCAAAAATCCCAGACTCTGCTCCACCAGATTATTTAACAAACTTGCTTGGTATCTAGGGCTGATTTCTGCTTTCTGGTCCATGAGATATAGGAAGAGAGTGAGAGGAAAAGGAGATGTTTGTAGTGATCAAAGGCTTTATGATCTCAGATAAAAGATATAATAAAATCTGCTCAAATGTATATTGGTGGGGTAGATGTGATTTCCAAAATTCAAAATGCTCCAGAATTTATATTTTTTGAGTACCAACGTGGTACTACAAGTGGAAAACTTGGTATCACACTGAAACTTTAACATATTACATAAGATTCTCTTCAGAACCAGGCACAGTGGCACAAGTCAGTAGTCCCAACTTGGAAGGCTGAGGTAGGAAGATGACATAAGTCCAGGAGCTAGAAGTCCAGGTGTGATACATGCCTGTAATGCCAGCACTTGGGAGGCTAAGGCAGGAGAATTGCTGCAAGTTTGAGGCCAGCCTAAACTGCATAGTGAAACCCTGTCTCAGAAAAAAGAGGAGATTGAGACCAGTGTGGATAAGGTAGCAAGACCCCTCTCAAACAAAAGATTCCTTTCAGCTATATGTATAAGGTGTATCAAAAACATAAAGGGATTTCTTGTTTAGACTTGGGTCCCTCCCCAGGATATGGCCTTATATGTGCAAATATTCCAAAATGTGGAGCATTCCAGTCCTTAGCATTTCAGATAAGGGATACTCAGCCTGTACTACCATGCTTACCTGGGTTAACATTACAGAGAAAAAACTGGGTAACTCTTGTTTCTTTTCTTTTTTTTCATGACAGGATCTAGCTATGTAGTTCAGGCTGGCCTCAAACTCTGTGTAGCCCAGGCTGGCCTTGAACTTGTGACAATTTTCCTGCCTCAGCCTTCTGAGTGCTGGGATTACAGGTGCACACCATCATGCCCATTCAGCTCTTGTTTATTTTCTCCCAGTATTTTCTCAGCAAATGAGTTCACTCTGGGATTCAATTCTTCCTGTGACCTTGGAACTGAATACATAGGCAGCTGACAAGAAAAGTCATAGCTAGGCACAAGCAAGCTTAACCGTGGCTGGTGGCCTTTTGCTGGGTGGGCACACAAGTTTAGAAAGACGAGCATTACTGTGAGTGCAGAGGTTTGTGCCAACCTCACTTCTTCCTCCTAGAATTACATGATGCGCAATGCCGTGCTGGCAGCCATGGCAGAGATGGTGCTACAGGTTCTGCACGGTGACCACTTGGAGGAAGCAGCACGAGAGACCAGGGATCAGTACCTGGATACCCTGCAGGCCCATGGCCATGATGTCAACTCCTTTGTCCGGAGCCGAGTCTTGCAGCTCTTCACACGAATCGTCCAGCAGAAGGTAAGTGGCCTTCTGTGTGATAGAGACCCAGCCTCCCTTTCCATATAGCCAAAGTAAGGATGGTGTGCCCAAAGAGTAGGCAAGGTGTCAAATTTTTAGAACTAATAAAAGTCTTCCATACCACAGACGAGGACACCTGGCTCCATTTAAGAGCTGTAATGTGCCTTGTCCACTTAGAGAAGTGCTGCTTACATACTTTATATCCCATGGGGAGAGTTTAGAGTGTGTCGAGGTCCTCTTGAACAGTATGGATGCTGTGGGATATGAACGGATCCTTCTCTCCTACCCACCCAGGTGCTCCCTCTGACACGCTTCCAGGCTGTGGTGGCCTTAGCTGTGGGGCGTCTGGCAGACAAGTCTGTGCTCGTGGCCAAAAATGCCATCCAGCTGCTGGCCAGCTTCCTGGCGAACAATCCCTTCTCTTGCAAGGTAAAGGGACTCGGTCCACCCAAAAGAGGAGGATGAAATGCAAACAGGTGGAAGCATGTCACTTAGTGACTGGATGTTCCTTCTACCATGCTAGCTTAGTGACACTGACCTTGCTGGACCACTGCAAAAGGAAACCCAGAAGTTACAAGAGATAAAGGCCCAGAGGCAGAGCACAGCAGCTGCTTGTGAGTAGTTACCCCTAGAAGCCCTTCCCTGGCCAGCCTCCTCCTCTTCCTCCTATAGTCATAACCTCAGCGAGAGACACTGAGCTGTGCTCTCCTTCAGCTGCAGCAGTGGAGCCCGAGGAGGAATGGGAAGCAATGCTGCCAGAGTTGAAGTCCACCCTGCAGCAGCTTCTGGAGCTCCCCCAGGAGGAAAAGGAGATTCCTGAGGAAATTGTTGCTGCAAAGACCGTGGAAGAGGTGAAAGGACACATCCGTCAGCTACTGGCCAAAGCTAGATACAAGTATGGGAAGGAACGGGCTATCCTCTGGTGATCTGCTTGGATTTAAAGTTAACCTCTGAGGGATGGGGATTTAGCTCAGAAGCTTAAGTGCCTGCCTGGCAAGCGCAAGGTCCTGAGTTCGATCCCCAGTACCCCCCCCCACCAAAAAAAAAGTTAACCTCTGCAAACTTAGCTAGTGTTTCTCTAAAATGAACTGTGCATAGGTATGCTGCCCTCAGATGAACAGCAGGTTTTCATCAGGTGGTGTGGTCAAAGGCACAGACCACATTAAATACACTTTTCTACTCTACAGAAACAACTAAACAGAATTTTAGATGTATAATTTTATATTAGGTACTTAACTCAGTTTGTATTATCTCTAAAGCAAGAAATTGATTAGATTGTTTTACTTCTAATGACTTTCTCCCATCCAAGTACTAACCAGGCCCGACCCTGCTTAGCTTCCAAGATCAGACGAGATCGGGCGCATTCAGGGTGGTATGGCCCTAGACATGACTTTCTAATTCTAAATTCTATGAGATAAGAAATAACGTCAAGTTTGCTTACTAGTACCTTAGTATGCAAATAAACATAATTGGAATCTTGATCTTAGAGAAAAGATTTGTCCCAATGTTTTTACAGCGCTAGAACTTCAGAGCCACTTAGCAACAAAAGCCCCTTGTATCTACCAGCAGGTATTCTTTTTATGTTTTGCTTTGTTATGTTGGGTTTTGTTTGAGACAAGATCTCACTTTGTAGTTTAGGTTCACCTTGAGTTCATTTGGTAGTGCAGCCTAGTCTTGAACTTGTGGCAATCCTCAGCCTCCAAAGATTAAGGCATGCACCACGCCACCATTAAACGTAAACACCATTAGACGTTTTTAAACTTCAGCCGTACATCACTTACTTTCACTTAGTTATTATGTTCAACAAATGCTTACTAGCTGGACATGGTGGTGCGTGTCTGTAATCCCAGCACTCTGCAAAGGTTAAGGCAGGAGGATCACAAGTTCAAACTCAGCCTGGGCAATTTAGCAAGACTCTGTGTCAAAAAAAAAAAAAAAAACTGAAAAAGACTCAGAGATATAAGGCTCAGTACAAAGGCCTTGAGTTCAATCCTCAGTATCATGGTGGGGGGTGGGAGGGAACCTCTTCCAAACCTGTTTCCCAGCTACTTAGTCCTTCCCACTGGGAAGCAGCATCACTACCTTGTTGAGCGTTCTTCTAAAGATAACATATGCCCATAAGGCCAACCGAAGAGGTTGTCCCCCTCCTCCCCATTTTACACAAGTAACAGAGTTTTTTACTCACTGCAGTGGTCTCTTAACACTCTCCATTATGTTGCCCAGATTTCTTTTTTAAACATTTATGTATAAATACCTCTCCCCTCCTCTTTTTTTGTTTTTGCTGCCAGAGATGGAATTGAAGGTCCATGCAGTAAATGCTTTGTTTTCATTACTGGACATTGAGCTAGGGCCTTCACTTTGAGCTACATCTCAGCCCTTTGTTTGTTTGTTTGTTTGTATCAGGGATCAAACTCATGACCTTGTGTTTGCCAGGCAGGCGCTTATGCCACTGAGCAAAACCCCTGGCCCAGCCCTTATTTTTTATAGTTTGTTTATTTTGTAATACTGGGAAGTAAGCCCATAGCCTTGGCACTTAGCTACATTCCCAGCCCTTTATATCTGGAGGCTGGTTCTCACGAAGTTGCACATATTGAATTCAAGCTTGTGTCTCCTGGCTCATCCTGTCAGAATGCTGGGATTTACAGCTTGGCTTTTTTTTTTTCTTTTGGTACTAGGTGTTGAACCAAGGGCTTTCACAGTGAGCTACATCTCTAGACCTTTTTATTTTCATAAAAGGTCTTGCTAAATGGCTAAACTGCAAAAGCTAGACTCAGCTAGAAACTTGCAGTATTCCTATTTCAGCCTCCCAGAGGTCTGGGATTACAGACCAATGTCACCACACCCAGCTAACATTCTTTTCATGGCTTCATAACTATGTAAAATCCCATTGTGTGGATATGCCACTAAGTGACCAATAGCTGAAAATGTATTTGTTTCCAAACTTTCACTTGGTGAGTTTATAAAGCAGTGTGTAACAAGGTGAAAGTCTTATTAGTCAAGTTTTTGAAGGTTGGTAAAGGGCGAGTACTGAGCGCTGCCTCTTAATGGGTGGTGCTCAGTGGTGTGTGTCTGCCTGACAATGCTCTTCCTTGGGGCACTTGGTCTAGCAGCTTGGTGGGGCCATGAGGCCTTGAAGAAGGGTGTTGCATTGGTGACAGGCTGCTGTTCCCTCAGGCAGGCCATCACTCTTGCTCGAGCAGCCACAGGCCACTTCCCAGAGTCTGAACCCTTCAGGGACACAGACCCAGAGGAATCAGAGGAAACCAGGTTCCTGAATCTCTTAGGAATTATCTTCAAAGGTAATCCTTCCCCTTCAGTCTACAATAGCATCTCAGCTAGACTATATTGAGCATTCACTTATGCCAGCTAACAGAGTTCAGTGCTGAAGGAGGCTAAGGGGTCAGGTATGCTTCTGCTCTGGAATGGGAGCAGCTCAGTCACACAGTGGCTATGTAAACTAGAGAAGTTTCAGGATCTTTTTGAAAAGTGAACCAAGATATCCATATTTCTACATTTTAGAAAGAAACAGCCAAGCATGTTGATAGCCACTGGTGGGTTCCTCAATGCATCTTTCAGCAGAAACTGCCCTGTGCTTCCCTAACTCCCAGGCCCAGCATCTTCCACTCAGGGCTGCAATGGAAGCGTAGTCCCAGGACAGACAGGTGCTCCCAGTGTGTCAGAGCCCGAGGAGTCCAGGGGCAGTGATGAGCTGGTGAAGCAGGAGATGCTGGTACAGTACCTGCAGGACGCCTACAGCTTCTCCCAGAAGATCACAGAAGCCATTGGCATCATTAGCAAGATGATGTATGAAAATACGACTACAGGTAGGCCGGGTCCACCCAGGAAGGACTGGGGCTTGGGAGTGGAAAACTTACTCCTGTTCATATGCATTGATCTCACTCTGCTCCTTTAGAAGGCAGGATTTCTTCTCTGACTTACTGCTCTGTGTTGTCCTCCATAGCTTATGCATTTTGATGTGTGTAGTATTTCATAATGAGGCAGGACAGGAGGAGTCGATATTCACAGGGTCAGTGAGGAAGGCCTCGGCTTACATGTTACTGCAAAGGGTGGGCTGGTTCTAACTAAGCACTGGGGTTTTGCTGAGTAGATAAGTGATGTGTCTGTCCTCGCAGTGGTACAGGAGGTGATTGAGTTCTTTGTGATGGTGTACCAGTTCGGGGTGCCACAGGCTCTGTTTGGAGTACGCCGAATGCTGCCTCTAATCTGGTCCAAGGAGCCTGGTGTCCGGGAAGCTGTGCTGAAAGCCTACCGCCAACTCTACCTCAGCCCCAAAGGGGACTCAGCCAGGTATGCAGGTTCTTCTCCTTCCCTTACTGTTTCTGTTTTTTTCTGGCCTCCTAAAGGAAGGGGGCATCTTGTTGGAGGAGTTCCTACTCCACAGGCAAGGACTGTTGTAGGGCTGTGAGGGGGGCCTTAGGTCCAGTGAAGCCTGTCGTCCTAAGCAGTTACTTGACACCTCACTGTTCCTAAGTTCACCTTGCTTGTCTCCTGATGTCCCCTGATCTCTGCTGTTCCCACAGAGCCAGGGCCCAGGCTTTGATTCAGAATCTCTCTTTGTTGCTGGAGGATGCCTCAGTTGGGACCCTTCAGTGTCTTGAGGAAATTGTAAGTTTTGTCACTTTCTCTTTATTCATTCAACAAGCACATTTACTATATATGCAGTAATTTACTCAGGCCTACAAGGTAGTATAAGACTTTGGGGGTTTTTTTGTGGTTTTTTTTTTTTTTTTTTTTTTTTTTTTTTTTTTTTTTTTTTTTTTTGTTGTTGTTGTTGTTGTTGTTGTTGTTTGGTACCGGGGATCAAACTCATGACCTCACGACCTTGCACTTGCCAGGCAGGCACTTAAGCCACTGAGCTAAATCCCCGGCCCGTATAAGACTTTCATACTCCCAACCTTAAAGAACCAGCAGTCCAGGTGATAGTCAAAAACATGAAATATGCTTAGAACAAAAGCAGCATGTAGATAATAAGTTCCAGAAATAAATGGCAAGGTAATGACTAGTAGTGATAATAAAACATGTATGTGGTATTTAATATGGCCAGAGCCGTTGTCAGCACCTCACACTAACTTGGTTAGCCGTCTCCTGTTGAGGTCATTTTCTCTGCACTCTATACGGAGACGCCTGTGGGCGCCAGGGAGAGGGGAGCAGCTCAGCTGGTTACAGCTCCTCTACTTATGCACAGTGGGAAAGAGCTGAGGCAGAATGGTCAAGGAAACTCCATGAAAGTTTAGGACCTGACATGGTCTTGGAAAATGAGTAGGACTGAGAGTCTGATAGGAGGCAAGGTCTTTGAGAGAGAAATCTACAAAAGACCAGAGCCCATGTTTCAGAATAAGGAAGTTTATGTTCTGTCTCAAAATTATTATCTGGAAAAGATAATACAGTTAAAATGTAGGTTGCAGTGAATTGTAAAGGTTTGAGTACCCCCCAGAGCCTGGGCCTGGAACTTTGTTAACCACAGCCTTAGCATTTCAGTGAGACACATCTCCTTTGGAGACTTTGCACCGTGCGGACAAACTGTAGAGCAGGTGCTGATGGTTGGCTCTACTGGGAGGGGCACTACTGCCCTACATTAGTCCCTTGCTGAGGAAAAGGAGACCGCCTGGCTGTGGCACTTACACAAGGCCTCATGGGCTGGCTGTTGGACAGAAGCCCTACAGGAAGCGGAGGAGAGCTCGTAGTGATAAGCAGCAGCACTGTGACAGCAAGACATCTTTAGGGGTGCCAACCCAGCAGCAGCTGATAAACTAGCTGAGAGGGGAGCTCAGGACAGACAGGGGGGTTATGGAGGTAAAGTGACTCCAGGTACTACTACAGGTAAAGTGACAGGGTGAGGCAGGGAGTCTGGAGGGATACCTACAGAATTGGATTTACTAGAAGACAATCTTTAAAGGACAGAGAAGACTAAGTGACAGTCATAAAAAAAAATGAGGTGATTGAAATTTTTTAAGCTTATGTAACTAAGAGAATGTTGGTACTGTTGGCAAAATGAAAAGGCAAGACAGAGTGATGGTTTCTATTTCAGACAGGTTGAGTTTGTGGGATCCACAAGAAAGTTAAAGAAGTCCCCAGAATGGCCTAGGGATTGACATGGAATCCATATTAGTCAGCTTTCCTGTCTTCAAGACAAAATATTTGACCCTCATAATTCTAAGGAGAAGTTTATTTGGCTCAGTTTTAGTGGGTTCTATCCTTGGTTGCTGGCTCCAGTGCAGGAAAAGCATGGCAGAGGAAAACTACCATGTGGTGGCCAGGAAGCCAAGAGAGTAGAAAGGAGGAGCTGAAAGGAAAAGAATATCCCCTTCCATGTCAGCCGCCCCAGACACCTGCCTCTTCCGTGAGGCCCCAGCTCCTAAATGCACATACAACATGAAATCATTAGTGGGTGAGCTCTGCCTCCTGACTGCTGGGCTCTTTTGCCACGTCACCCTTCCTTGGCGCCCTTTGACCATGGACTGAAACCTCTGCAAACTGAGCCACAATAAAGCTTTCCTCCTTTTAGGAAAAAAACCCAAAGCAATTAGTGAGTGAGTACAGCACCTCCATGATCCAGATACTTTTCCAAAAACCCCACCTCTGAAAGTGAGACTCGGGGGTATTTTAGTTCGATAAACAACTCTGGAAGGTCAGTTTTGATATGTTACTTTAGCTAGTGTAGTTTTAAAGACAAGGTCAGAGAAATGAGGCTGGGATGTAGCCTAGTAGTACAGCTAGCATAACAGACATAAGGCCTTGGGTCATATCCCCAGCACAGCCACGAAAGGAAACAAAGCAGGTGTGGTGGCACATGCCTATAATCCCAGCACTCAGGAGGCTGAGGCTGGAGGATCTTGAGTTGGAGCCCAGCCTGGGCTACACAGTGAGATGCCATCTGGGAAGGAAAGAAGGAAAGAGAAGGAAGAAAAAAGGGAAAGAGAAACACCTCTTTGACACAACCTTACAAGCTAGGCTTCTTTCTTTTCAGTTCTGAATATTGTTTTTATTCACTCCAGGTTCTCCAGTATCTTTGAAGAAGTAGACCAAGAAGAATACTGTTTTCTGAGCTGACTTTTTTCTTTCCTCCTCAGCTTTGTGAGTTTGTTCAAAAGGATGAGTTAAAACCAGCAGTGACCCAGCTGCTGTGGGAGCGGGCCACCAAGAAGGTCCCCTGCTCTGCTCTGGAGCGCTATTCCTCTGTTATGCTTCTTGGCATGATGGCACGGTGAGGCTCGGTCCACATGCAGTGGGGTAGGAGGGGCAAGGAGGGTTCTAAGCTCATCCTTCTCGTTCCCTAGCAGCAACCAGGCCCCACCAAGCTCTGCTCAGCATTGGCCCCTGAACACAAAGAAGCAGCCCCTTGCCTGATAGCAGTTAGGTTCAGGAGAGCAAGTGAGACTCGCAGGGCTGTCCATGTGGCAGGGCCTCCCACAGTATTCTGGGTTTGGGAAACCCCACAGTGGCACTGTCTTCCCAGAGTCACATCCAGGACTGCCTTGACTGTGGCTTCCTTCCCCTAGAGGAAAACCAGAAATTGTGGGAAGCAACTTAGATACGCTGGTGGGTGTAGGACTGGACGGAAAGTCTCCGTTGGACTACAGGCTGGCCCAGCAGGTGTGCCAGGCCATCGCCAATATCTCTGACAGGAGGAAGGTAGGCAGTGTGGCCTTTGGCCAGCCCAGAGACAGGGGTCCCCTCGCCCCTATACCTCACACTGTTTTCCTTGGTCTTTCTCCATAGCCTTCCTTGGGCAAACGCCACCCTCCCTTCAGGCTGCCTCAGGAACATGTGTTGTTCGAGAGACTTCAGGATGTGGTCACGGCAGGTGAGCTATCCAAAAGGGCCTGGAGCAGGGCAGGGTGGGGCGGCCCTGTGGTGAGCAGTTTTCCCCTCCTGTGTAGGCTTTGCCCACCCGGACCCACTGTGGATCCCATTCAAGGAGGCAGCAGTGACACTCATCTACCAGCTGGCAGAGGGCCCCGAGGTGCTCTGTGCCCAAATGTTACAAAGCTGTGCCAAGCAGGCTCTGGAAAAGCTGGAGGAGAAAAGCTCCAGTCAGGAGGACCCCAGTAAGTAGACTGGCTGATGGGCCAGGCCTGGGTAGGAGCAGCCAGAAGCCACTGCCACTAGCACTTTCTACAGCCCCTCAGCCCTCATCATCCCCGTTTTGTCCAAGTTGAAGTTGAGCCAGTCCCCCGCCCACTTCACTAGCTTGAAGCCCACATGAGCAAGGGGAGCTTAGTAGCGTGAGGGGACTGACCCTGTCTCTCCTTGCTCCCTCCCCTCCACCAGGGCAGATCGTGCCAGTGCTTCCCACCTTCCTCCTGATGCACCTCCTGTCGCTGGCTGGGGACGTGGCCCTGCAGCAGCTGGTACATCTGGAACAGGCAGTGAGCGGAGAGCTCTGTCGGCGCCGAGTCCTTCAGGAGGAACAGGAGCACAAGACCAAAGAGCCCAAGAAGGTGCAGGGAGCACACGGGTGCCAGGGTCCTCAGGATTTGTTTCAGAATCAGAATCTTAGATCAGAGACTGTCAGCTGTGGGCCTCCACCTCTTTGTTGCTGCTACACTGGGGGAGACTGATGTAAACAAAGATGGGACAGTCTGTGCTCACTCAGGGAAGAATTTTAGGAAAGAGACTACAGAGCTAGGCAGCTCAGGACAGGCACAAGACACAGGTGCTAAGACAGCATTAGACATGGACATACTCCTGTGCCCACCAGCCTTTGCTGTTGGCCAGACGCCTGGCCAGAAACATGTCTCAAGACAAGTAGGCCATAGAGCTACACACAAGTGGCTAAATCTGACCCTCCCATTGACCTTGAGCAATTGTCTGGTATAATCTTGTCTGTTTATGACATATGGTACATTTTGCCCTCTGAGGATAAATTAAGAGGAATAGAGACACCTACTTTGGCAAGTGAAAACAAATTTAGAAAACCTAGTTATTTCCCTGCTCACTTAGGAATTCTTTCTTTTTGGTAGTATGGAGTTCAAACCCAGGACCTAATGCATGGCAGGCAAGTGCTGTACCTCTGACCTAGGTCCCTTCCTGTTATACTTTAAGACAGGCTCTTATTACTCTGCCCATGCTGGGCTCAAACCTGTGATCCTTCTCCCTGAGGGTACTGAATAGCTGAGATAACACATGTGGCCACTGAGGACTTTTTTGTTTTCAGTCCTTCGGACAAGTCTCTGAATGCTTCTATGTATTACCTTTCTTCAGAACTGTTCCTACAAAACAAAGGTTTGCCTTTTCTCTCTTAGACCTCAGGCTCTGAGACCACCATGGAGGAGGAGCTGGGACTGACTGGGGCCACTGCCGAAGACACAGAGGTAGAGCTCATCCGTGGCATCTGTGAGCTGGAACTGCTGGATGGTAAGAACAGTTGCTGTGGACAAATAAAAAAGAAACACTGCTAGGGTGTAGCTCAGCGGCACGAGTGCCTGCTTGGCAAGTGCGAGGTCGTGAGTTTGATCACAAGTACCAAGAAAAAAAAAATTGCTATGTGAGCTCCCCAAGCAAGATGACCTGTCTCGAACACAGAGTTGTTCTTCCAACAGGCAAACAGTTACTGGCTGCCTTTATTCCACTTTTGCTTAAAGTTTGCAACAACCCCGGGCTATACAGCAACGCAGACCTCTGTGCAGCTGCCTCGCTGGCCCTTGGCAAGTTCTGCATGATCAGGTAGGCCTGGCACAGTGCCACCTCCCGTGGGACGAGAGTGACAGCTTCTCTGATGAGCCTCTCTTTTCCTTCAGTGCCACTTTCTGTGACTCCCACCTTCGTCTTCTGTTCACCATGCTAGAGAAGTCCCCGCTCCCCACTGTCCGCTCCAACCTCATGGTTGCCACTGGGGATCTGGCCATCCGCTTCCCCAACCTGGTGGATCCCTGGACACCCCATCTGTACGCTCGGTAAGGACCCCTCACGTTTGTTCCAGGTGTCTGAGGTCAGTGCGAAAGTTGTGAGTCTTGGGGCTAGGGATTTAGAAGCACCTGCCTTGCAAGCGCACAGTTGAGTTTGATCCTTGGTACCAAAAAAAAAAAAGAAAGTTGAGTCTCTAGTCCAGGCATCACTGTCAGCATCTGTGTGATGTGACCCAGGGAGACAGAAGCTTCACCCCTTTCCCCACCTTGGCTTTCAACTCTGGACAGCACTCTCCCTGCACCTGGGGAGGCACCCTATGGAGTGGGGATCCCTGCCAGGCCTCATCCTACCAATTCTAGGGTATGGCTCAGCTCTGGATAGCAGGAACTTGAGCTTTCCTCTCTAGCCTCCGGGATCCAGCTAAGCAAGTGCGGAAGACAGCAGGGCTGGTGATGACCCACCTGATCCTGAAGGACATGGTGAAGGTCAAGGGGCAGGTGAGCGAGATGGCCGTGCTGCTTGTCGACCCCGAGCCTCAGATTGCTGCACTGGCCAGGAACTTCTTCAACGAGCTCTCCCACAAGGTGAGAGGATGGGCAGGCCGGCGGCTTGTGCCCCATATAGGAGGAGTATGGCGAGGTCACCTGGCTGGTGTGACCTTCCCTCTCCCTTACAGGGCAATGCAGTCTACAATCTCCTCCCTGACATCATCAGCCGCCTGTCGGACCCTGAGGGTGGAGTGGAGGAAGAACCTTTCCGCACCATCATGAAGTAAGGTTCCTGAGGCCATGGGCACATTTCTCACCAAGAGCACAGGGTTAGGAATCAGACAACTCTTTCTATTCCAGTTTGCTTGTTAGTTTGTTGCACCCTCCAATTGAGCCACACCTCCAGCCCCAGCTCTCCTCCTCTAGATGTGTGGTCTTCAGAGATAACTTGACCCTCTGTGCCTGTTTCCTCCTGTGTTCCTGGAAATAGTAAAGATTCCTTCCTAACATGGTGGGTGCGTGGTCCTACTCACTGAACGGCAGCTGTTCTTGGTGATGTCCCACAGTCAGAATGATGGGGCAGGCCTCTCACGGCCGTGGGAGGGATTCTAGTCTCCTGTAAGACAAGGACAGAGAGGGTGGCTGATCTCCACTGACTCCTCCTGCAGACAGCTCCTCGCCTACATCACCAAAGACAAGCAGAACGAGAGCCTGGTGGAGAAGCTGTGCCAGCGCTTCCGCACAGCCCGGTATGCATGCCCAGGGGTCACGGTGCCTGGCTGTGGGACCTGTGGGGGAGGAGCCTGGGGAGGACAAGGAAAGGGAGAAAGCTGAGCACCAGTCCAGCCGGGCCTCACAAAGCCCTGCCCCTCTACAGGACCGAGCGGCAGCACCGAGACCTGGCCTACTGTGTGTCACAGCTGCCCCTCACGGAACGAGGCCTCCACAAAATGCTCGATAATTTTGAGTGCTTTGGGGACAAACTGTCGGATGAGTGCATCTTCGGTGCTTTCCTGGCTGCTGTGAGCAAGCTGCGGCGTGGGGCCAGGCCTGAGGGCAAGGTGAGCTGGGCAGTCTGCACGCCTTATACTCTGTGCCCTACCCCTACACTGGCCACAGTTGCCAGCCGCCAGGCATCTCCCCAGCCTCATCACAGTGGGTCACACGAGGCCAAAGACAGTATCCTTCTGTCTCCAGTTCTTAACAATAACATTTAAGGTTCTCCCATGTGTTTTAGGACTCTGTTTCTTTTTAAACATAGAAGTAATAATGTTTCTGGGCCTGCCCTTGATCTCCCCCTCCAGGCCACAATTGATGAGTTTGAGCAGAAGCTCCGTGCCTGTCACACACGAGGCCTGGAAGGGACTGAGGAACCTGAGTGCAGCAGCCACAGAGCCACCCTAGTCAAGATGCGGAGCACAGGTGCAGAGGACTTGGGTGGGGCCTGGTGCCTCCAGCAAGCCACACTCAGGTCTCTAACCACACTCCCTCCTTTCCCAGGCTCCAGGCGGCAGCCTCTGGCATCTGTCAGCTCTGACAGGGACTTCCTTACACCCAAGCCCTGCCGCACTACCCGTCGGCTTCCACACACCCAGCAGCGCACCTCCAAGAAGAGACCCAAGATTGTCTTCTCCAGCGATGAGTCCAGCGGAGAAGGTGGGTGCCCTCTGTGGGCAGTGGGCACAGCTGGGACAGATTCTCACCACTTCTGCTGCGCTTCCCAGTCCTCCTTACATAGGCGACCTGTTTTTGTGTGGTGCACTGCTGCCCATTTATCCCTAGATCAGTCTATCACTATCTTTGTGACTCTGCTTTTCATATTTCTATGATTCTTGGACCAGAGCTTTCAGCTGAGATGTCAGAAGAGGAGACACCCAGGAAAACAACACCCATCCGCAGAGCCTCTGCCCGCAGGCCCAGGTCCTAGGCAGCCGGCTGCCTTCTTCCATCCATCCCTGCTGTGCAGGGCACTCACAGGACGACCTTGACCTTGGCTTCCTTTCCCCTGTAAAATACTTGTCTGCCTATCTCTGTGTTTTTAGTACCTGTGTGTCTTTAAAATTTGAGGCACTGCCCTTTAATAAGCTCCATCTAAACCCATTGGAGCTGCTTTCACTGTGCAATAGGGGTGCACCGGTCTCATTTCTAGTGAATAAATGTTTTTAGATACTTTTGGACACTGTCTGCACCTGTCTGTTTCACCTCCCATTAGCTCAGGGCCCCAGAAGGTCTGGCAGCATTTAGCTGCACTCTGCTCCCAGCACCACTCCATTGTGCACAAGCCACATTCCTCAGCCTGGGCTGGCTCTACCCCTAGACACTGAACAGTGCCAGACTGTCACAGCCCCAGAGAGGGGACTGTTGCTAACTGTCCTGTGCCACACCACACCACTGATACACTATATCACTAACGTGGTGCAAAGCAGCAGTAATACCAAGGCAGAGGAACTGGCTCTGCAGTGCACGGGCCTCCTCCACGTGCCTGTCCCCTGCCCCCAGCCCCTTGTTCATACCACGCAGCATGCGATGTGGCTTCAGTCTGCTGAGTCACCCGAACAGGACACAGCCTGCGCCTGCGCTTAGGCTTCCTTGGTGTCTCCGCTGTCATGACAACAGCACACTATGCCCGGAGTGCTCCCACCTGCCTTTTGGGGGTGCGGGAGTCACGAGGAAAGACAGCACAGGCTAAGGGGAAGGTGCTACAGAGAATGGTGCTTTGGACCAGCTACTCAGGCCCTGGGCAGGGAAAGCCTCCATACACCGGGCAGGCAGGTGGCAGCTCTGCTTGGGGTATACAGAAAGGCAAGACTCGTGCGCTGCGGCTGGAAATCCCACTGCTCATCATCAGGCCTGCTTGCTTGGCCTGCACCTGCTGCTCACGAAAAGCTGAGGCACAGGCCACTTAGACCGCTGCCAGACTTGGGCACAGCCTTGGCTCTGGAGCCCCAAGACGGCAGGGCAAGGAGCTGGGGCTGGAGCCGGGCTGCAGCACCTCATGTGCTCCCTGCCTTTTAAGCAAAGGTTAAGGCCAGGCCAGCTAAACTTAGCCACAGGCTTTTCAGCTAGAAGGGCAGGGGGCTGGTATCAGGTGACGCTGGCCCAGCAAAGTGGCCCAGGATCCCCCAGCCCTGCACCTGTGATGGCCTCGTCCCGTCCCTCCTACCCAAGCCTCCAAGTCTCGCCCGCCTTTCCTCCATCCTCAGCTCGCAAGCCCCGCCCCAGGCTCCGTTCTAGGGGAAGATGGACTCCTCTCCCACCGCGAGCAAGACCTCTCCCTGCTTCTGACCTCCGCCGGACTCACCTTGCCCCTGCCCCTGGGGAGAGGCACAGTTTAGGGGCGTCCCTGACTCCCGGGCCGGCCCGCACGTCCCCGCGCAGGGTGGGACTTCCGCCCACACGTCCCGCTCCCGCCCGCGGCGCGGTGGGTGAAAGGAGCTCTGTTCGCTGGGCTGGGTGTGCAGTCCTCAGGTTCCCACTGGGCCTCCGCCAGCCCAGCCCCAACAGGGAGGCTGCCCAGCCCCGGGCCCCGGCCTGTGGGAACTGCTTGTGTATAAGGGACCGGTTTGTCCGCTCCAAGGATCAGGGCTCCCGGCTACCGGGGTTGCGGGACAGAGTGACCTTAAGCGCTGGGACCAGCCCTGCAGGTCCCCACCGCCTGGTGTCCAGCCCACGCCCCAGGGCACCCGGGAGCCAGGAGCGGACTGGAAGTGGGGGCTGGGCAGGGTCCCTCCGGGTCTCTCTTGAGCGGCTCCTGTCACTAGCGAAACAGTTCAAGATCCCCGGCTTTGCCGCCTGCAGTCGTGGAAAGAGAGTGGAAGGGGGGGCTGGCTCCTATCTCCTATCCCCTTCCCCCCACCCCTGTCCTCCCGTTTCATCCTGCAGCAGTCGCACGTCGCTGGCCACTGCAGTCCTCGGGTCCACGGTCCCGGGCATCCAGTCCCCTCCCCCTCGGCCCCGAGCCCACACGCCAGCTGCGTGCTCCTCTGCGGGAGGGGGGGCCCGCGCTGGGCTTTCCGGGCGCACGTAGCTCAGGCCTCAGCGCCGCGGGCAGCGACTGGACGAGCGATCGGGGCGGGGCCGCGTCTCCCCGCCCCGCCTCACTGCTATAAAGAGAGGCTGCAGCTTGCGCTGGCGCTCTCTGTTCCTGCGCGCCCGATCGGTAGCTCTTCTTCCCTTGCAGCGCCAGGTGGAGACACGCGGGGCACCTGCGGGGCTCGAGAAGATCACGGCATGCGGGCAGGGGGCTGGAAGGCGGGGCAGGGTCGGGCCCGGTGGAGCGGGGCGGCGGGGCGGCCAGGCGGTGGGCCAGGGACGTGCCACGGCGCACAGGGGTAATGGAGGCCGGGGAGGGGCCGCGCAGATGCTCACCTCCCTCTCTCCCCCGCAGCCGGAATCCGAGACACGATGGTGAAGGTCGGAGTGAACGGGTGAGTGAGAGCTGGGCTGAGGCGGAGCCTGGGCTGCAGCCGAATTGCGTCTGCAGATGTGGCCGGGCCTGGGGCTTTGCAGACCCGTGTGGAGGTGCACCCCCCGTCCCCAAGGAGGGCTCAAGGTCACTGCCCAGACCGGCTAAGGCCCCCGCATTTCCCCTGCTCCAGCCTCCTGCCCCTTTGCCCTTGCAGGGCCGAGCTGCTCAGATCCCTGCACCGCCCCGCCCCAGAAAGATGGGGGAGGCCCAGCGATGGCCGGAGGTCCATCCCCTGAGGCCATGGGCCGGGGTTCTTTCTTTGCTTTCGCGCGTTGTGGGGTCACGTGCCGGGGACGAGCCCCTCCCCCACCCCTGCGGTCCCTGGTTGCGGGATAAGTGCCCTGTGCATCAGCGGGTTTGCCGCGGTTACCCGGCTGCCATGTTGCAATGGGGGAAGGAAATGAATGAACCTCCGTTAGGAAACCTTCTCTGCTCTCCTGCCTTCCCTCTTCCTCCTCCTCTGCTGTGACTAATTCTCCTCCCTCAGCAGGGTGGAGCCTTCTTTACCGGTTCTGGGTCTCCAAGGAGCTGGACCTGAGAACACAATTTCCTTAGTGTCTCTAAGACAAGCTTCAATCCCCTCAGTCATGTCGATTTTTCTGGATAATTCTCAGATGACTCAAAAGAAGCAGGTTTATGGGGAGTCTCGTGTCCGCACACCCCCAGAGGTGTGGCAGTGGCTCCTTGCCAAGCAGGGGGAGCTGACTCATGGTTAGAAAATTTACAGCACAAAATGGCTCCGGTGCCAGCAGCCCCTTCCCTTGCAGTAGCTGTTCTCTGCGCCTTCCCATCACAGCCCAGCAGTGACCCAATCCTAAAGGTCAGGCTGTAAAGGTCACTGTGAGGATTAGATGTCCGGGAGCCCCGGGAATCCTGCCCCTCTCCCCATCCCATCTTCCAGAAACCAGATCTCCCCACTCCGCCCTCATCTGAGGTTAAATATAGCCGCCGACCTTTCTGTGCCTGGGGACCTAGGCGCCTGCTCTCCAGCACCCCCTATTCCCCACACCCATTGTTGCGCCCTCTCCTGATTGGAGCTGGGAAGGACAGGTAATTTAGCGAATAAGAGCCCAAGGATGAGAGGGTTGGAAGCCAACATTTTCTCACTTTTTCCTTTTGGAGGAGGGACTTGGCCAAGGGGTGGGCTTAACCCTCTCCAGCTAGTGTGACCTTTACTCCTGCCCTTTGAGCTAAATGATGCTGAGTGTACGTGTTGATGTTGCCCAGGAGGGTGTAGCTTGAGTCTGCCAGGCAAGAACAGGACTTTTTGGACCAGGGAATGGGTAGCGAAGGTGACAAGTTTGTGCCAAGCTTCTTCCTAGGCTTGGTTGGCAGTGTCTCCCTCTGCCACTTCTCAAAGGACTCTAGATGAGTGAGTGTTGGGAGCCTTAAAGCCTGCTCATCTCTTCGGTAGGAAGTGCCTCCACTTTAAGGCCATAGTGTAAAGAAAGCCAGCTTGTCTGGTCGAGCTGCTCAGGGAAGACAAGAGCTTATGGTGTGAAAATTCAGAGCCGTTGGCCCTTGTATCCAAGAGTTCTGAATGCGGCCAGCTGGATAAAAAATATTTGGGGGGGAATTCTAGAAAGTTATTAAAACATGAATTACTTGCCCAAGTACTACATTGAATCCACATGAATGAAGTAATATGTAGGCATTGTTTAGGAATTAGGAACAATCTCATAGATAATTTTTTAAAGTAACTACAGGAAAGTACATAGCAGGGGATTTCAGCTTTTTTTTTTTTTTTTTTTTTTAAAGCAACAGGGTCTTGCTATGTAGTCAGGCTGGCCTTGAACTCACTATGTAGCCCAGACTGACCTCACATGTGGTGATCTGAGTGCTGAGATTACAGACATTGACCACCGCACCTGGCCGTTTTAGTATTTGAGGAGACTTTCGTATGCCAGAAGAGGCTGCATGAGCTGTGGGCCTCACCTTGTGTGTAATGCAGCTCACTCTCCTGTGTGTGCCTGAGATTATCCCCCATGAGAATTCTCTGCCCGCCCCCTCACTGTCGTGTTCCCTATGGTGTCCCACAGATTTGGCCGTATTGGGCGCCTGGTCACCAGGGCTGCTTTCAACTCCGGCAAAGTGGATGTTGTAGCCATCAATGACCCCTTCATTGACCTCCATTACATGGTGAGTGTGTGCCCCAGCGCCATAGGGAGGAGCCGCCTGTGAGGCAGTACTGTGACACCCCCTGCCCTTCCAGGTCTACATGTTCCAGTATGATTCTACCCACGGCAAGTTCCACGGCACCGTCAAGGCTGAGAATGGGAAGCTGGTCATCAACGGAAAGGCCATCACCATCTTCCAGGAGTAAGTGCCCAAAACCCAGTGAGATGGGGACTTGTGCCCTGGGGGCACCTACCCAGATGGGCTGCTCTGTATGAACTCTTTGCCTCTTCTCTCTCACAGGCGAGATCCCGCCAACATCAAGTGGGGCGATGCTGGCGCCGAGTATGTGGTGGAGTCCACTGGTGTCTTCACCACCATGGAGAAGGCTGGGGTAAGTAGCCTGAAGCTCAAAGACAAGAGCTGCCCACGCTGGGGTGTGGCACAGCCAGGATGCCAGGGTTTGTAAGCAACTTTTCCTCCCAGGCTCACTTGAAGGGTGGTGCCAAAAGGGTCATCATCTCTGCTCCTTCTGCTGATGCCCCCATGTTTGTGATGGGTGTGAATCACGAGAAGTACGACAAGTCCCTCAAGATTGTCAGGTGAGCAGACAGGGCCAAGGGGTAATGGTGACCATGATGGTGGCAGGGCCTCCCTGACTTGCCCACTTTTTCACAGCAATGCTTCCTGCACCACCAACTGCTTAGCCCCTCTGGCCAAAGTCATCCATGACCACTTCGGCATTGTGGAGGGACTCATGGTATGCAGTATGTGACTTGCCCTGTCCTCTCCCTTTTCTGAGTCGGTGTCGGGCTCTCCCTTTTCTGAGTCGGTGTTGGGGGGGGGCATGGGTACTGTGCTGGGCCTCAACTTCTCTGGCTTTCCAGACCACAGTCCATGCCATCACTGCCACCCAGAAGACTGTGGACGGCCCCTCTGGGAAGCTGTGGCGTGATGGCCGTGGCGCTGCCCAGAACATCATCCCCGCGTCCACTGGTGCTGCCAAGGCTGTGGGCAAGGTCATCCCAGAGCTGAATGGGTAAGGCTTGCTGCTCCGGGGAGGGGGGCACAGGCCTGGGGTGTGGCTCACAGCATCTGTCTGTCTGCAGGAAGCTCACAGGCATGGCCTTCCGTGTGCCCACACCTAATGTATCAGTCGTGGATCTGACCTGTCGCCTGGAGAAAGCGGTACAGTGGGCAGGCATGGGTGGGCTGAGGTTTTACCAGTAACTGAGGTTGGCTGCACTGAGTATCTGCCTTGGTTTTATCCTACTAGGCCAAGTATGATGACATCAAGAAGGTGGTGAAGCAGGCATCAGAGGGCCCCCTCAAAGGCATCTTGGGCTATACCGAGGACCAGGTAGGTACTCCTGGGGCCTGGAGTTCAGTTCCTGCCCGTACCTCAGAAGGGCTGGCCTCCCACACCAAGCCTTCTCCTTTCCCCAGGTTGTGTCCTGTGACTTCAACAGTGACACTCATTCTTCTACCTTTGACGCTGGGGCTGGCATCGCCCTCAATGACCACTTTGTCAAGCTCATTTCCTGGTAGGTGGCTAGGATGGGCGAAGCAGTAAGGGCTTATAGTGACCTGAGTCCTGCTGGCATCTGTGGTGGCTGGTATAGAAGAGCTGCCTCTGATGTCTTTGGTTACCTTGCAGGTATGACAATGAGTTTGGCTACAGCAACAGGGTGGTGGACCTCATGGTCCACATGGCCTCCAAGGAGTAAGCAGCCCCCACCACCACCATAGCCCAGCGAGACCATGGAGACTAGACCATGCAGACTAGGCCTCGCTGCAGAAGTCACTGCCCTACTCTGAGCTCCAACACTGAGAATCTCCCCTCCTCCCAGCTTCCAACCCAGGCCCCCTGGAGAAGGGGAGGGGCCTAGGAAGCCCTGGCTCATTGCACACCATCAATAAAACCCGCTGCACCCAGTTCTGCTGTCTGTTGCTTATCTTGTGCTGGGTGGGGGGTGGGGAGAGGCTAGGCTGATATCAAAGTAAAGGCCTGCTTACCAAGGCCAGACAGATTCTTCGATGAGCCCCATCCATGTGCCTTTAAAGGCAATCCCCTCTCCCACTTGTACCCCTTCCCCATGACACTGCAGAAAACAGGTCTAGCCCAAGACACAGAACTGTCAACTGGCTGCCTGTCAGGAAGCTGTGCCCTGCCTGGCACCAGACACAGGAAATGGGATTTGGGATTGGCTGTGTGACTGACCTGGCACCTGATGTCTAAAGCAGGGTGCAGAGATTTACATAGAGCTGGGGCACAAACTCCAGTTCTTCCTGCAATCTTGGGCAGCTGTGTGGGTCTTGAGCAAATTATTTACCTTTGTGTGCTTTTTAAAAGGGGGCTATGTCAGTCCTGCTCCTACGTAGAGAACAGGTCAGCTGGGTCAACGTGCAAGCACCTAGATGCACGACACCTAGTAAGCAAAAGGTCACAACGCAGGTTACTGCACCTCTTCCAGCCTTGAGGCAGGGCTGTGTGGGATGGCCAGCTCCTGGGGGAGGGAAGTGGACAGGGGTGACCTCTGCTATCAGGAGGCTTTCTTGCTTTGAGAAGTCACTTGTCACTTCCTGTCCTGGCTATTCACGGTGGAAATAGTGTGCATGCCTCAGTTCTAGTTGTCAGATTCTAGTTGTAAGAAAATGCTTGAAACAGTGATAACAAAATGCTCAATACTCGCCATGGTGGTTATTATTGAAGATTCCATTCAAACATCAGCTTGGCACAGCCTCCTAGACAGATATTCAGAGATGAACCTCCTGGCTTTCTCCAAGGTTGTCCAAGCCTGTTGGTTTTGGTGAGGCATGACTTAAGCTGACACTTGAAAACACCCTGAGCACTCATGCACTGCACAGACCCACGTGCAGTGTCACCTCTTATCACCCAGCAGTGACAGGCCAGGCCAGCATGAGTTTGTGAACCCTCAGGATACCACACCCAGCCTGGGCTCCAAGGCTGGGCTATAGGTGAGGGGCAGCTTTGGGGACCCAGCCCAGCCCCTCCCTCCACCCAACTAAGGTGCCAGCCTTGCATAAGCCTTTAGGGAACCTTTGGCTGGTCAACTTCATACCAGTGCCTGGGCCATTGAATACCAGTACAAAACCCAAAGACACAGCAGTCTAGACCCAGAGTGGAGGGCAGGACCTGATGCACATCCTTACAGGATAGAGATGGCAGGGGCATGGCATTTAAAGACAGGGAAGTAGCAGACACCCACGCAGGCAGAAGCCACCCAGGAAGGGTGAGCCACCTAGCTCCAGACACCTCATTACCCTGGAGGCCCAGGATGGAGTGAAGGAGGGAGATGCCCCAGAACCAGGCCTGGCTCTGAGGTACACATAAGTGAGTGTCCCCTCTGCAAGCCCGAGCCCAAGCCCTCTTGGGGTGAGGGATCAGGAGACCCTGCCAGAGTTGGGCCCTATCTCATGGAGCTGTCAGATGAGACATCTCGATCGGAGTCCTCAGTCTCGCTTGGCGGCGGCGGGTCGCTAGGCGGGACCGCAGTGAAAGCAGGAGACTTTCTAGAAAAAAACACCAATTGTCACTCTGGGGTCGCACAGGCAGGAAGCCCTCTCCCATGGGCTCATCCTCCAGCAGGTAGGTGGGTAACACCTGGGTATGGCAGATGCAGAAAACAAGTTGGGGCAGAGACAGAGCCCTGGCCCCCACCATACTGGGGGAAAAGGGTCCCTGTCTTATATTGAGGGCCTCGAGAGGCTCAGAAGGTAGACACATCCAAATCACAGTATGGAAGACGCTGTCTGAGCACAAGTACATTACACTGACTAGGAACTGGCGTTATTTCCATCTAATTTTCCTTTTTTTTTTTTTTGATACTGAGAATTGAACTCAGGACCTCGTTCCTGCCAGGCATCCAATTTTTCAAGATCTCACTATCCTGCCAGGCTAGACTTGAACTTCTGCACTGAAGTGATCTGTGCCTCTCGTCTCCACCACTTGAGAGGCGAGGACTAGACACACGCACCAGTAAGGCCAGCTGTCTGTATTTTTATATTTTTTTGAATGTACTCTTTGGCTGAGGTATAACTACCCAGACACACAAATCGTGCCCCTGACATGACAGTCAGGACCCCCAGGAGGCCACCTTCCTCACTCCGGGGGAAGCCTCAATCTGGAAGCACAGGAAGATGCCATCCAGTTGCACAGGGTGGGAAAGAAGCTGCCAGTCTGTGGCAGGCACCCAGGGACTCAAGAGGACAGCCCATGCAGAAGCACTTGTCCCTACCACAAGGAGCTCCAGAGCTCGCTGGCCGAGCCTCTGCTCCCGCTCCTTCTGTGTCACCTGGGGACAGGGCCTTACCGGTCCCCAGACTGCGTGATGAGCCGGCGGCAGGTCTCCATCTGCACATCCAGGCCCCGCTTCATGCTGCACATCTCCATGTACTCGTGCAGGTGCCGGTTCATGTCGTTCTTGGCTGTGGCCAGTTCCAGCTGCGGTGGGGTGGGAAGGCTGCCCGGTTAGCAGGCCTGGGCCAGGAGGAGCAGCAGTACCTCCACTCTCTTAGCCACAACACTAAGCAGACACTGAGTGCACAGGCTGGGCCCAGGAGCCTTGGTTGAAAGCTCAGACTTAACAAAAACTCAAAGCTAGGAGTCATGGCTCACAGCAGAATTCTGGGAGGCTGAGCCAGGAGGATGGCGAGTTTGAGCCCAGCCACTTAGAAAGACTCTATCTCAAATAAAAAATTAAAAAGGGACTGAGGTTGTACCTCATTGTAAAGGCTCTAGGTTTAATCCCTAGTACCAACCACAAAAAAATCAATCAACCTAATCAGAGGCAGAAAGCACCAAATATACTACATATGTCTCTCTCCTTTCCTTCCCTCCTGTTCTTTTCTGCTTTTCTTTCTGTGCTGGGAATGGAACCCAGGGCTTCATGCATATCAGGCAGGCGCTCAGCACTGAGCCACACTCGTAGCCCCTTTCATGGGAAGCTGTCTACAGAGCAAGGCAAGGGCACCTGCTGCAGCCCCAAGGGCAGTGAGGAAGGAATGCCGGGTGGGCAGACAGAGTGGTCAGCACCTCACACCACACAGGCAGCATCTGTGCACACCTGCTTCTCCTCACGGTCCCCAGGGCCAACCTGGCTCAATCCTTACCACCCCACACACACCATGCCAGCCCTGCCTGCCCTCTCACCACCATGCAAGCTGCTGAGGGCTGACGAGGCTCCTACTCTGCTCTGTGCACCAAGTGCTGCGACAAGGAACTCAGTGCCTCTGGGGAAGCAACTCTGAGGTCCACAACAACAGAGAAATCTGGTTGCTGCCCCCCCTCCAAAAATACTAGCTCTGTCAAGCACGTGGCACATGCCTGTGATCCTGGCTACTCTGGGGGTACCGAGGCAGGAAGAATCCAAGTCTGAGCCCAGGCCGGGCAACTTAGCGAGACCCTGTCTTTAAAGAAAAAAAGCTATTTAAAAAATAAAAATTGTAAAAGAGCTAGGAGGGCTGGGGATTTAGCTCAGTGGCTTAAGTGCTTGCCTGGTAAGCACAAGGTCGTAAGTTCAATCCCCAGTACCAAAAAAAAAAAAAAAAAAAAAGAGCTAGGAATGCAGCTCAGCGCTCCCTGGGTTCAATGCCTCGTGCTAAACAAAACAAAGAGGCTCATTCTCCTACCATCTTCAGCATTTCCTCTGGTAAACCATCCCCAAACACTAACAGAACAAAACGCAAGCTGACTTCACAATGTCTCTGTGGGAAAATGAGGGGCTTAGGACTGCGATCGCTCTGTCCCAGACCCCAACTTGGCAGTCGAAAGACTCTGAGGCAGAGGGGAGAGAGGGTGATGGCAAAAAAAGATCTGGGCCACAGACAATCAGTCCACTGCCTGTCTTTGTTTTGGGCACAAAGGCCAGGGGCCAGGAGGACAGAATCCAGAGAAGCAAACTACCAGGAGGCGATGTGCTCGAGTGCTTGACAGCAAATAGAAAGGGAAGGAAAGTTCACCAGAACGATGTGAACTTGGGCAGAAGAAACCACCCAGAACTAATCAGACTTGACTGCAGTGGCGCCAGGGACCGGAAGACAGATAGTTTGCAGGACCTGACAAAGGGGCAGCCAGGACAGTGGCGGTTAGGGTGAGGTGGCAGCTGTACGGGTAAGAGCTGCATGGAGGATGGCCCCAAGGGCACGCAGAGGAGCAGGACGTGCCGCCCGTGCAGTGTGGAGGACACTGCAATGTTGGCAGCACCCACTCAGATCAGCTGCACCCTGGCCTCTTCCCCTCCTCTTCAGGGAAAGCACAGCAGAGGGGCTGAAGACCATCATTTGAGGAACAGGGAAGGAAGTAAAGCAAAAATATTCTATCAAAACACAGGTGCAGTAGTACATGACTGTAATCCCACCTTCTTGGGAGGCTGAGGCAGGACAATCACACATTCAAGTCCCACGTGGGCAACTGAGCAAGACTCTGTCTCAAAAAATGCAGCTCAAGGGTAGAGCACCTGTGTGTTCTCCCCAGTGCTATAAAAAATACATATAGGGCTGGTCTCTACCTATCTGAATATCCCTCTAAATTCATGCTCTTAAGACAGGGATAAAGTAGGAGGATGACATATCAGGGGACACCCTCAACACCACCTCAAGAACTCCAGACTCGGGCAGGGTACAGAGCAGCACTCCTTTCCTCTGCTCGTTCTCTCTCACTCTGGGCCTCAGCTTTGCCACCCACAAGTGGGACATCCATCTCAGTAACCCAGAGAGATCAAAGGTCACAAAGGTAAAGGAACCTGGGAACCCAGCCTGCTCCCCAAGCCTGCCCCTCATCTCATTCTATGGGTTGGGGTCAGGGGCCTCAAAAGAGCTCTAAGGGATGCTTCCTTCCAGTGTTTTCTGCCAGATTTCCATGGGTGTGGGGTGGAGATTGAGCTGAAGGACTGCACTGAGTTATAGCCCCAGGCCTTTCTATTCGTCATTTTTTTTAGACTAAATAAATAAATAAATAAACACACAGAAAAATCAAAAAGTAATCAAGCAAGCAAGCAAACAAAAAACCAACAAAAGCCAAACGATGACAAAGGCCTGCTATTCTTTTTTTTTTTTTTTTTTTTTTTTTTTTG
>PVJX010025162.1:0-27260 GCA_004027295.1 Dolichotis patagonum | reverse complement strand
TTTTTTTTTCTTGGTTCTGGGGATTGAACCCAGGGCCTTGTGCTTGCAAGGCAAGAACTGTACCACTGAGCCATATCCCCAGCCCATCATCTACAATTCTTATCCATTCATCAGTTCATTCATCCATTCACCCTTTCTCCCATCTTCAAATCCTTCCAAAAACTATTTCAAGTGACCTATCTTGTGCCAGGGACACATATGTCAAGGACCTATCCCTTGGGAATTTAGCAACTAACTAGAAAAAATAGGTAATAAAAAATACTCAGAAAAAAAGTAGCCAATAAATTATAATGAAAAAGATAAAGGCCCATCCTTTAGCAAGTTGAGCAAGTTCAAAAAAAAAGAAAAGAGGAATCAGGGCATTTACTAAGAATCCAGCATGTGCCAAGCATCACACTAGACACTTTTAATTTTATTGTTTTACTTAGCATTAACAATGAGACAAATCAACCATATGAGATAAATACAGGGGAAAGCATTTCAGTCCCTCCCATCACTACCACTAATCTACCAACCTTTAGCACTTAAATGATTTGATTGGAGTTTAGGAATACGATTAGATCATCTTCTCTTTCAGACTGAGCCACAGAAATTAAGCAGCGCACCTGTGGATGGGAACTCTCTTTTCTGCTTCTCCTGACCTCACAGCTGGTGGGCAACTTCAGTCGCTCCACTTTGATCGCTTGTTCTTATTGGTCATGTGAGGTGAGGCAGTTGTTTCAGGGACAGTTGATCCTGTCATCTACACTGACTGAGGGGCATGATGGGCCAGTTGCATAGTCCATGTGGACTCATGCTTGAGCTGACAAGAAGATGGACAACACAATACTCAGTCTTCCCTGGGTTTGTGGACACAAGACTATCAACCACGGCTTCATACACACATCATATGCTGTCTTAATGATCAGGGCTAGTATGTCCCACTATGTAGATGAGAAAGCCAAGGTTTGAGGAGAACTGATATTGTTCTAGTCACACAACTTTCAAGTGGCAGAGCTGGGGTAGGAACTTGAATGAGTAGCACGTAATGCGTGCTCTTTCTGCCACACCACACCACATCACTCCATGCTGAAACTGGAAAGGAACATCGGAGTCACAAGTTATGAAGTCAAGAGAGGTTAAGGGCATCGTGTCCTCCTCCAAAATGCACTGATATCACACACACATGCACGCATGTACCCACATGCATACACAGCCTGCCACACCCCCAGGGCCAACAGACCAGCTGCCCTGACAAACACTGTAAAGAAGCTGCTTTCCCAACCTTCCATTTCCAAAGAATCCAGAGGAGAGAAAGCAAGCCTTTTCCCACAGAACTTTCCGGTTAAGAAGCAGGCGCCCAACGGCTTCCCTGAGACTCATTTTTCATGCGATTAATGTCAGGCCTCCCATGTTTCCTAATGAAACCTGACACTAACTGAGAAAAATGGATACATTAATATTGAGTTCATTAGTAAATAGATTACCCAAATGTTTGGGGTGAGGGGAGGAGGAAGGTGAAGTGAGAAGGAGAAAGAAAAAGGGAGGTGCACGTACCACTCAGCTGTTCTGACAGGGGCCTCTCTGAGGACCACATGCTGATCAAATATTTATGGATTTTAATGCACCAATCATTTAAGTCAGGAAATATTCCCTTTTACCAAAAAAAAAATTTTTAAAGATAGGCTCACTTGATGCTGCAGCATTTTACATCCGTGGGAACTGAGATCTACAAAGGAAACGGCAGGGCGCTCCGAGAAATGTGGCCTTTGTTTCCTGGATGTGAAGAACAAACTAGAGCTCTCTGGAAATATTGCACCCTACTCCTTCCACACCCTTCATGCCAAAGAAAAGGGTCCTAGAGAGGAGAGGAGAGGAGAGGAGAGGAGAGGAGAGGAGAGGAGAGGAGAGGAGGGAAGAGGAGTAGAGAGGAGGAGAGAAGAGGAGAGAGGAGGGGAGGGGAGGGGAACAGAAGGGAGGGGAGCAGAGGGGAGGGGAGAGGAGAGGAGCTTGTGGGGAGCAGTGTCTGGAGAGGGCTGCTCTTTACCTCTGCTCAATTGTCTCTGCCTTGCTAAAGAAGCTAGGGGTCCCATGGTCATCACTCTCAACACTAAGCCCCAAACTGGGCATAAAGAGAAAAGAGTAGAAGAGGCCAGCTGAGCAGAAGGGTCTGGCTCTGCCCTTCCCTGGCTATATAAACCGGAACAGCCACCCCCTCTCTCCTACCTCTGTGAAAAGGAGATGCAAAGTATAGCCTTAGCATCTCTCATAGAATCACCAAGCTTAAATCGTGTCACGGGAAGGAGGTTCTTAATATAGTGTCAAATGTCATAAAAGGCACTGTGTTGCTGGGAGTTTTCGTGTTGCTGTAAATGTGGTACAGGGGATTGCATGAGGGGCCTTCACAGCCAGCTACATTCCCAGGTCATTTTATTGTTGCTGTTGTTGCTTTGCTTTTTTTGACAGAGGGTCTCTCAAAATTGTTCAGACTGGGCTTGAACTTGTGATCCCTCTGCCTCAGTCTCCCAGAGTGCTGGTAGTAGATGTGTGTTCCACAATGCTCATGGAAATATTATCCCTTCGTGTGAGAGTCGTAAGAGCCAGAAGACTGAGAGCCCACAGTCAGCTCCACCACCTCAGCATGCCTTCCAGATGGCCAGGCAAGATCCCTACTAGATAACCCTTCAGGGCCTTTCATGCCAACACTCACGGGGCTTCAGGAGGGGTTCGGCAGTTCAGATATGGACCTGACTTTGCTAGGGTTCCAAGATTAATCCTTGATATAAGTTCAGAGTAGCAAGACATAAAGATCAGATAATCTCTGAAAACTGAAGTTCTTACACTATGTCTCTTAAAAGTCCTTGAGCAAGGAAATCTCATGTCATGCTCAGAGGAGAAAACAACTTAATAGAAAGTGAGGATGGAATGAAAGAAGGTAGAAACGGACCCCAGAGAAAGTGGATGTCCATGAATCGAACAGTTTCTTTTCTAGTCGCTGCATTTTACTGTGTCATGGGTACTTTATTCACTGAGATAGGAATGATTTGCCAAAACATTTTTACACACAGGAGATGGAGATACACAGACAGATGGTGAGAGACAGAGGCAAACACAGCCTCTAAGCTGGCAGCAGAAACCAGAAATGTTCCTGTTCTTAATGAGCAGGAGGTTAAGAAAACAAAAAGGAGAATAAAAGGAATGTACCAAACAATCAAGCAAGAGACAATGCCACATTCAAAGGAGGTTCTTTGTATTCCAAACAGTAATGACATTTCCTTCAACAGCAAGGCAAATCCTTTTATAGGGGCTTTTTTATGGGCCTCTTAACATTACATTTATTAATAGAGAGGAAAATGTATGAAAAAAGAAGATGCAGAATGCATGGGAGGATAGAAAGCAAGATGAGAAAATGTATTTTGCTTCACAAATATTCTAATGTGACTCTCTCTATTGTGACAAAGTGAGAGGTCTCTGAGGAGTTCAGTTCATATTGCATCCATCCTCAGAATAATGGGAAAATCCCTCCTTCGTTCTGCAAAGTATCAGCACACACTGTGTGCCATGTCCACTCAATTCCATTAGAGATAATGGAACAAGATTGTCCCAGAAGTTGTTTTCAATTGCTTCAGTGCATCTTTCATTTAGGAAAATAAGAATATATGAGCGGTTTGACTCAAGTTGAAGTGTGGACTTAAGTTTGCATCGATAGGCATAGATGGCCAGGTGGAGACCTACTCAAATATTACCTCCCCCCATGGTTGCAGAAATAATATTTAAAATCTCCATTTCATGCCATACATGACAGGGGGAGCACATGGCAATTCATTGAGTGCTGTTAACCAAATAGATTCCTGAATAATTCACTCCCATACAGGGATGCTTGTTCTGGACTATGACAATCAGATTCAGAGTCCTAAGAAAACAGCTGGTCAGGAGTTTGAATCTCCCATTCTGTCCCTTCTAGTACCATAGCTGATGCCAAGTCACTTTGCTTTACTGAAACTACCTTATCAGCTGAAAAATGAACAAAACAAACAAATGTTTGTGAGAATAATTTGATTTATGCGTCAAGAATTCTGAAAAGCCACTCAAAATTCATATAAAATTGGCAAGTGGCAATTAACAGTGATTTGGAGATTCTTAAAGTGAGCACCACCACTGAATGCTTTCCTCCATGTGTGATCTGATGAGTACACATCATCATTTTCAGTGCCAGGAAGCGGAGTCCAGGGACCTCCTGTGTAACTCCCAAACTTTCCTAACAGAGTAGGAATATTTGGTCATTTGTCTCATTTAGCTAGGTTTCTGTTTCCTGACCTACAAAGTAGACAATTTTTAATTTATCAGTTTGGAAAGTGTGCTTATAGAACAGAATCATTTTTTCAGACACATCTTCATATAGAAGTAAAAGTCTGCATAAAAAATGAGATAATAAAATGCATAATAAATGACATAATAAAATGCATAATAAAATGACAACAGGGAACAAAGGCCCAAAATCCATCTGTGCCCCTGACGCTCTCTGGTGGAGTCTCTTATAGGAAATCTGAGGTAGTGTGGAATACAGTGAAAGAAAACAGTGTCTCAGTGACAGCAATATCCCATCAGATGACATTCTTATTTCTACCCTTTTTTTATGTTTTGCTTTTTTTCTCTACGTTAAAAAAATAATTAAAAAATAATTTAAAACAAAAAAAGACCACAAAGAGTCCATGGGAACTTCAGAAGCTCAGTGCCCTGGACAGCTCCCCCAGGGTGAGTTTCCAAAGCTGGGCCAAGGGAAAAATTCCCCTTTATAGTTCTTCATCTTCAATATAGATAAATCAAGGTAGGGAGAACTGATGAAAGAAAGAAAGCTTCAGAACAGGCAGCCAATCAGAGCGCTGTCCAGTGTCATTTTATTCCTACATATGAGCATGGTATTTACGTAGGGGCTACCACTGTGCTGGGAAGGAAATTATCCATATATCATTACTCATTGTCTTTATTTCTTTATGACTGTTGTAGCACATGAACACAATCTTGAGGACTTAAGTGAATAGAAATTTATTTTCTCACAATTCTAGGGGGCAGAAGTTCACAAGTTTGGGCCCCAAACTGAAGTGTTGGCAGGACTGGAGACACTACAGGAGTTTCTGTTTGTTGCATTTTCCAGCTTGTGCTGCAGTTCCTGGCATTCCCTAGATTTTTGATCCATTACTTTAAGCCCTGTCTCTCCGACCTTATTGACTCCTCCTCCTCCATTTGAAGTCAAATCTCTTCCTGCATGTCCTCAGGATACTTATAATCATTTGAGGACTAGGACCGCCCAAGCCCAGACAAGAGAGAATGATTTCCTTACCTCAATAATGTTAACTTAATCACATCAGCAATGACTTTTTCTCCCCTATCAAAGGTAACATTCTTAGATTCTTAGGTTCCAGGGATTAGATTATGGGTATCAAATGTCATTATTTAGTCTATTCTAAGGCTGGTCTTTGTTAACAGCAGCAATGCAATCCTCAAAGATACACACAGCACACCTGATATTTGATTGATGGAAAGTTTTTCTACTCTACAGACATGCAAAGAAACCTCCAGGACCCCTTGTCTCATTGTTCAAGCTCTCCCATCATTTGAGGTATATCCTGCCCAATCCCAAATTCATAACTTACTTGCCCTGAAGAATGAGCTTGAAAATAATTATTTGAGGTGCCTTCTCAGATCACCACAGTTACTGAACCAGTCTTTCTCTGGGACAGACATGCAAAGTCATTAGCTAAACTGACATTTTGTTGGCAAGCAGTAGCACCAAACCAGATCTGAGCAACACTCTGCAAGACTTGCTAATGATTTACATGAATCAAAACAATGCATTCTCACGAATACCTTATGAGATAGATATTATCCTTAGCAACCCTATTTAAAGATGAGAATACTAGACTTGAAAACTTGTGTAACTTGTCCAAGGTGGCTCTCTCTCAAAAAGAGGACAAAACATTCTAGACCTGTAACTATGGCTTCAGGATCCCAGCTGTCTGCAGAAACTGTCAGGTCGACTCTTGTATTCATAGCTTTCTTGCCAAGCCCACTTACATAAACTTTATGTTTCCTATTACACCATGAATTTTTTAAAGGTTGAGCCTTTTGGATATTTGTACCATTCCTCCACCTGACATAATCCTTGGCTCCATGAATAAATGAATAATTGAATAAAAGCTAAAATGATAAATTGAAGGAAGAAAAGATCATGGAAGGCAGAGAATGCAAGAAGTAGAAAGTAGAGAAAGAAGAAGAAAGAAAGAAGGAAAGAATTGAAACTACTGAGAAAACATTACCCAGAGGCACCTTGCTCTAAGATATCACTCTAGAAATTCCTGGAGCAAGAAAAGCACTTCCCAGGGTGGTTTCATCATCAGTTCCAGTAGAGAAAAAGAGAAAGAGTGAGACAGACAGACAGTGTGGAAGGAAAACTCCATCCCCAAATGCAACATTAAGAGGAGAAAATTAAGCCCTGCACCAAAACATAGCTAATAAGACTTCAAACATCTCTAGGAACAGAAATGAATCCTGAAAGCAGATTTAGGAGATGGCACAGAACAACCTGCACCAAGGCTGATGAAAGCAGTGTGAAGATTTAGAAAGCCAAGATGAGCTCAGAACACCCAGAAACCTTGCTCCATTCCATCTTCATTCATTCTAGATCCCAGAGTAAGGGAATACACAGGCTTTCAGAACCACACACAGTTTGGGAAATCACCTGGGTTCTAGAAAACAGCAATGCCCAGCAGTGGCCATGCTCATATGAGTACACACGTGACCTGGGCAACACACCCCAGAGTCACACAGAATCATGACTAACATAGCTCAGCAACAGGAAGCTATGATGTTTCCTTTGTGCAATCTGCCTTCCTACTCCTTGATGATTTATTGGGGTTTTTTTTTCTTCATCCTTGAGCCTAAAGCTAAGAAAAGAGGAAAGAAAGAACACAGCTTTCAACTCTAGACCTAAGAGTAATAAAAATGGTGAGGTAAAAGGAATGCAGGGGAGGGGACACGTGGGGTGGAGGTGCAGTGTGCAGTACTAATGTGAACAATGCTCTCCCATGGCTCATTTTTCCTAAGGACCCTGAGGTATTTTTCATGCCAACATAAATTAGTTTTATTTAGTTATTTTTCTCCAGCATGTGAGTAGCAGAACTGACACATGCATCCTATGCAAGGATGGGGAATATTTTCTACCCTGGGTCACGGACAAGTAGTAGTTAAATAGAGCAAGTCAGGACCCTAAACAAGCCAGAGTCAGTAGGAGGCGAGTCCACCATTATAAAATAAGCCATCTTTGCTTGGAGCTGTGTTTTCCAGAGCATAGAGCAGCCCAGGGAAAGACTGTCTGGAGCTATTCTACGGCCAATGAATCCTCCAGGCTGCAAGATCTTCTCTTGCTTCTCAGTTTGTGCTTTATCATTTCACACTCATTCATTTGCTCATTCAATCTGTTTATATGGAGTGCCTAATATGTGCCAGACATAGACTAGGTGCTGCATATTCAGTAGACAATAAACAGATTAAATCCCCTACCCTGACAGATTTGCAACAGAGAGCAGCAAACACACATAGCAAGCATGAATCACAATGACAGCTGCTTTGTGAAAGCACTCAGTGTCCCTTGCATGATTCTAAGTACTTCACATGTAGTGAATCTTTTAATCATCACAAGATCCCTACTGTAATCTACAGGTGGTAGACGAAGACACGTTTAGTCAGAGTCCATGAACTGACCGAGGCCACACAACTGGTAGAGGAAAGAACTTAGTGTTCAAACCTGGCAGCCTGGGCCTTATTCCAAAATAGAGACAAAAAACAAACAAAAGCAAGAGCCAAATTACTTGTTCGGTGCCACATACAAAATGAGGAGGGTGTGATGACAGAGAATAACTGAGGCAGAGGACCCCTTTGGGCAAGTTGGTCAGGGAAGGTTTCTCCAAGGGTGACACCTAAACTAAAGGAAACAAAGACGAAGAGAGACCATCTGAAAAGCAACAGGAAACACTGTTCCTGGAGAACATTATACCTACTTCCTTAGTGTACTTTCTTTCATGTCTGAATTTCTCTCTCTCCACCCTATCCCATGCCTCTTGCCTGCCCCCTCACCTCTATCACCAGTACCCTCAGTTCTGCCATTTTCTCTCTTTCACCTCTTGAATCTCTCTGTTCCTGCTAGTTCCTTGCATGTGTTACACAGGTTTTCTTGTGACTCTTATCTGGCCTACATTTTAATCTTCATTTTGCAACTCTGCAATCTAAGTGACAGAGGAATAGAAGGAAGAAAAGGAATGATGACAACAAGAATTTTCCAGAGTTTTTTTTAAACCTGCCTACAGAGACTCAGAGGCTCAGAAGCATTAAGCAAATTTTCCTAAAGCTAAGTGGCAGGGTGTGGGGTGATTTCTGTCAGACTCATCAGTGCAGATTCTGTCCAGTATGCCACATTATTCTACCAGAGTTTTGGTTAGTTCTTTAAAGGCTTAGCAACTCTTAAGTCAAAGTAAGGCAAAGAAAGCAAGGAAAAGGAATATAATCACCATAGCACTTAGAAGTTTCCCAAGTAGAGTTTGGATCTGTGTATTCTCCAGAACCTTGAACTTGACCAGTCAGTTTGAATCTGTCCAATGAACTACAAGCATCGTAACAATTCACCTGTGCTTATTCTCTGCAACCTTATTATCTTAGTTCACTAACAAATACCCAATCTTTGCAGAAATGAAAACTGACACCAAATCAAGGATGGACTCTAGATTTCCTGATAAAGTATTTAGGAAAAATATGCAATTAAATATAGAAAAAAGGATCACTCTGCCTTAATGTATGAATTAGTGATACAGACATCTTCTTTGCTATCTGCCTTTCTTCTCTATGTCCTTCTTCTGCTAGTGCTGTGAGTGAATCTGCCCAGAGCCACCACAGACGCATGGAATGAAAACCACAGACTTTGGTTCAAATCCTATCACTGCTAATCTTGAGCAGTTCACACAATCTTAAACGTCATTTTCTGTGAAATGGGGCAACAAAACCGTATGTTCAGGACTACAATGAGAATCCAGTAGGAAAACATGCAAGGAATTGAATATAATACTCAACAACAATCTGTGCTAAATACCTGTCAATTTCCTTTGAGTGCTGAGGAAATGAAAGGCAACTAACCAGAATGACAGATGTAGTTAATTATTTCTGAACAAGTCAAGATTTAAAAATCTACCTACCACAGAAAAGGCATCCTGCTCCTTTAGCAGTGTATGTTACTTGAGTTAGGATGACCTGGTATATCTGGCAAATAAGACATTCAAGGAGAGGGCTTTGGAGTAGAAAGTATGTAAAATATGGTAGTCAAGGACCAGGAGAAAAATCATAGACAATAATTCTCCAAAATCATTCAGTGTTGATAGTTGGGAAGTACTCTCCATACTAACTAGGAGGTTTTGTGGAGAGTTTTGCTTTTGGAATAAAACATTTTATAAATCATAAACACATTGGACTGATTGCTCATACATAAATGGCTCTCCACAATGATAAAAATGCTTCTGGCTTAGTATTTCATTTGCTCACACCAGCACCTGCGAAGCTTCCCTGTGACTCAAGAGTCTACTTTTCACTGATCATCTGTCTGTCAGACACTCTGCTAAGTCTTCTTACATTATCACAGTAATCCTGATCGTTATCCCTACTTTATAAATGAGAAAACCAGGTTCAGAGAGGTTAAGAACTAAAATCACACAGCTTTCTAGTAAGGTCTTCTACTTTATTCTTCTGTACCATTACCTTTTTCCAACTATACTCAAGTCTCTGTTCCTTATATACAAATATAAAGCAAAAATATTTTTGTGAAAATCAGAGCTAGGCAATAAACAAAGAGGAAGAATATGGTAGTTATGGCCATATAAAGACAGAAGCAGATTCTCAAGGGTGTGGAAGATGTGAACTCCTAAAAGGGAACAAAAAGGTGCATTTGACTATTTGACTTCACAGCTCTCTTTGTGCACAGTTTCCCAGCACTGGATGACAAGGGAACATGTGCTAAAGGGCAGAGAAGGCCTGGGGACCTAGGTGTTATATGGTCAGCTTTCTGAAGGCAAAAATGGCAAAGTAATTTAGAGTCCAAAGCCCTATGAAGATTGCTTAGCTAGAATCCAGAGGAAATGAAAAAAAAATTATAATCAGAGTGTCTACTGCCAGATGAGAAGATTATGCTTAACTTACCTTCTCATTATTTTTAATGTTTTCAGCCAACACTGCACCAAGCTCAAATCAGAGAGGAGCGCAATCTATTTATAAGTAAGGTAGGTAATTGGGTAGGCCTGCTCAGCCTGGGCCTGCACGTTCAGGTCAACCCTGCTCCCAGTGTAGGAAGATTAAGCAATCTGGCCAGAAGAAAAATGAGGTGGGGATTCAAGGGAATTTTTCCAGTAGTTCAGTGAGAAGTTAATTACTCCAAGTGAAGAAACAAGACAACTTAAGTGCAAGAATATGGGGAATTCGCTCTATTTCCCTTAAACTTTACAGACATTTATTTCAACTTGTCATTCTTAGCCGCACTGACATGACAGAGGAGGGTCTCTACAGTGTCAGGCACAAGTTTGATTCTCAAAATGTATTCCATGGAACCTTGTATCCATAGACATTAATAAGAAATAGGGTGTTGTATGGTTAGAAAATTTTCAGATAAGCAATGAGAAATGGTTTTATTCCCTGCAAAGCTACGCAGAGACTATTTACCTGAGATTATGATCTTATTATGAATAATACGCTGAGATACCTGCTTATTTGGGTGTGGCTATTCCTTTATCTGCACCTTATTCCAGACCAGAGCATGGAAAATTCTAGTTTAGATTGTTTTAGTACTATATTGCTGGGGGGGGCAAAGAAAAACATCTAAATTTTATTTTCCATATGCCAACCAAACACTTTATATAAAACTGATGGCTTCATTGCTATAATATTGATTTGGAGTATTTTTATCAATAACTGATCTCTTAATTCATTTTTTAGGATTCTGTCAGCACACAGAAGCATACGTCTTTGTCTAAAAGGGAAGTGTGTGCAGCTTCTAATTGTGTGCCTCTCCTGCCTTTGCCCCATTAACTTAGAAAAGAAGAGTCCCTGGAAAAGGTAGACAAAAGTCAAAACAATTGAGTTGTCACTTTATGGATTTATTGAGTGGGAACTGGTGCCATAGAAGGAGCTAGGTAGGGGCAGTGAAGCATGTGAGGGAGCTCATTGATCATCGGGCACCAGGGTCAAAAAGGATTTTATCTCCTGTCTTCAAACTCAGAGGGTAAAGCTGTGCACAAATACAGCAGATGAGAAGATTGCAAAACAGGTTCTCCTCACTCCAGTCCCTCCAATGGTGAGATCTCCAAGGTCAAGGTAGGATCAAATACCATTATCATTGGTTGCTAGCCTACAGGTCACGGAGGTTCTCATTTTTTTGCTTATTAAGTAGGAAAGTGAGGCCCAGATAACACACCTGGATTTTTTTTCCCTACTTAAGAGAAGTGAGGCTTCCATTTAACTTGTTGCTGATAATCTATCTTGGGCCAGATTCAGGCAATTAAACATTGAGTGTGGTTTGGCAAGTAGACAATTAGATGTGGCTCTTTCCTTCAAGAGTCCACTGCTTGATGGTGGAGAGACAAACAGATACGCGTGCATATTTATGTCTTCGACATGGAAATACTTAAGATGCAAGGGAAACACCAGGAGGAAGTAGTTCATTGGTTAGGGGCCAAGAGGCTCTTAAAGGAGAGAGTTATACCAGAAGGAAGGTAGAGCTTAATGCCTCCCTCCTTCAGTGTGGACTGCACTTAGTGACTTAATTCTAATGAGCAGAGTACATAAAAGAATAAACATCAGTCTTTCAGTGGAGACACCTAGCAGATACTCCCTCAACTAAGTGACCAAGCTTAATGTGATGACGGGAAGAAGGTTGATATCATTCCCTGACATGATTTGTTGACATAGGGATGTCACATCTGTGATATGTTTGCCACCCTCCTCGGCAAAAATCATGAGAAAGTAACAGAAAGATTCAAATCAAGGGACAGTTTAACAAAGCACTTGACCTCTGATATTCACGACTGTCATCTTTGTTTAAAAATGAAAAACTGATAAAATGTCAACTATCGGAGGAAACTTAAAAAGAAATATGAAGACTAAATGTAACATGGATTGGATCCTGGGAAAGAAAAGGGATTGAATCCTGAGAGAGTAAAAAGGCCATTTGTTAAAATGAGCAACATAAAATATAATGTATAGTTAACAGAAACACAACAAATGCAGATTTATTTAGCTTTGGGTACAACAATGATATGTTCGTATGTTGGTAACGTTAGGGGAATCTGTGTAAAGAATATATTTAAGGAAAAATTTTGTATGTACTAGTCAGTATTGCATTAATGATGGAATACCTAAAACACACTACTTTAAACAAAAAGAGGTTTATTCAGCTTATAATTTTGGAGGGTAGAAGGCTGAACAGCATGGTGCAGGTTCTGGTGAGGTTTTCCTTGGTCCTTCCTGGCAGAAGTGAGTCTCACATCTCTGACTATGCGGTTGCCCTCCTCTCCTTAAAAACCCAGCAGAATTCAATGCCAGGAGATCCAACCAAATGACCTAATCTAATCTAATTAATCACACCCTCACAGGCCCTGCCTCTAGACACCATCGTCAGATTAAATTTCCACCTTCTATATACCATTAACATAAAACTTTGAGGATTAAACTTCTGTATGAGTTCAGAGGAGCAAGCCATTTATTCAAACTACAACACTGTATTAACTGTGCCAATTTTCTATAAATCTGTATTCTAAAATTAAAGGTCTTTTTTTAAAAGGCACATTGCTTTAGAAGAATTTTGAGAGATTAATTATTCCTATAAGGCAGTTTAGAGGAGAAAGGAGTGAAAAACCAAACAAAGACATTGTAGTCAGAGGAAAACATATGTTCCACTCGACAGTGTTTTCAGAGCATTTTGTGTATTTGAGGTGGTAGCAGAGTGTTGTTGGCCAGAAGGGAATGGGGCTGGGAAAGACAGACAATGGTATAGGGAATCTAATATAATCAGCTAGGAATGTTAGCGAGTCAGTGAAGGATTCAGACCAGAAAAATCCTGCCTATTATATGAAATAATATGCAGAAGGCAGGCGAACTGGCAAAACGAACAGCAAGTCATGTCCAGTAGTGAAGAATTAAAGGGAGGAAAGAATAAAATTAAATCACAATTCATTCTTCCTATGTTTATCCTGCCCTGATATGACCTCTATGCTGGGTGGCAGGCAGGTAGGGTGAGACAAAGTTGCCTTCTATGATTTGACTTGGAGACATGAAGGTAGAAGCTGGCTTATTCTCCTCACACAACCAGCTTCCACCAGAGAGAAGGAACAATCAAGGGGAAATATTGGCAACTGGGTACAACTACACATGGAGCAACACAATGCTAAGCTAAATCTACGACGGCAAATGTATCACTAGATGTAAAGAATTCAAATCTGAGGGAACCAATCCTGGCAAACTTTACTATTTAACCATCAACTCAGAATCAAGTCTAAACCCTTAAGACTGGCCTATGATCACATCAGTAAATTACTTTTATATCTTAATTGCTTCTGGTTGCACTTTACCACTTGCAATGCAACTTTGTGTCCTTTTAAAAAAAGGAAGAAGAAGCTAGTAAAACCTTAATTCTGGTGCCTGTTTATTGGCTGCACTCTCAGGTTGAACTGCCTTTACTTGAGCCAAAAATCTTACAAGGTTTTTCAGTATTCTACATGCCACATGCAGGCTTTCCTCACTACACAGACAGGGAAAACCCCTACTCCATTCAGGTATCCACAAGTTCCAAGATTTTCCCTATAAAAGAAGAACAAGTTCACCTTCCCAGCCTCCCTTCCACGTAAAGGAGGCCACGTGATTCACTTTTGGCTAGTGAGTCGTACGTGAGGTGAAATTTTTTATGGTAGTTACAGAAAAGATTTATTTTAATAGACGGAAAAGCTCACAAAGGAAGCTCTGTTTTCTGCGTGCTCTACCCTCATGCTCACTTCATACTGTTATTTATGGCCGCCATGGGTTCTGCACTCATCTAAGAGATTTGAAGTGAAGGTCAGTGCCACCAGAGTCTCCAACCTCAAAAGCTGACATCTTCAGCTGAAAAACTGTCTCCAAACTCTGTCACATGAGCTAATTGAATATCCTCACTGTCTAAGTTCCTAGGACACAAGTTTTAAAAGGTTTAGGGAGACAGGACATAATGTTGTTTGAACTGACTTGAAGGTGACAATTTTCTAACATTGAGCCCATTTTGTATACAAAAACCTGGCTTTCTCAGTGTACCTTCAAGGGAAAGGAGCAATCCATTAGGCTCAGTAGATTCCTCCATCCCTAAACTGGAGAGAACAGAGGTCAGACCTCAGCAAACAATTACTCTTTCATGTGAATTTCTAACCTGGCTCAAGAAAAGGCCATGGCATCATCTGCTTATGACTTCAACCACCTTTTCCTGTCAAGAGGTGATTGCTACCACACTTCACCCAGGAGGAATTATTAGTTGAATGAGGAATATGAGTTATCATTGGCATCTCAGGACTTGTGACACTTGGTAACTATTATTTCCAACAACCTGGCACCTCCCACCTATTAAACACACAGGGGTGAAATAAAATATTCTCTTCACATGTCACAGTCCAACAATCAGAGCTGAGCTAACTGGTCCAGGGAGAATCAACTGGTAAACAGGTGTGGAACTTCTATTGCACAGGGATGCAGGTACCCAGTAAATTAAAGACAGAGATGGACAGAGAGGAGAGAGGAGAATCATCAACTATGTTGGTACTTCATTATCCATGGTTTCACTCTCTGCGGTTTCAGTTATTTTCAGCCAATTGCAGTCTGAATATATACACTGAAAATGTATATTCAGATGGCAATTGGATGAAAATATTAAATGAAACATTACAGAATTAATTCATGTGTTTTAAATTGTGTGCCATTTTGAGTAGCACATCTTTTCATTACCTTATTTTATTTTATTTTTTGAAAAAATAAAATGAAATTTCATAAAACAATAAGAGAATAGCAATAGTTAATATACTCTATCATATTCAAAGTAATTACTACAAGATAGATGAAAAAAATTCTGTTCACTTTTGAATGAACTAAGAGAAATGAGCACAATGATATCTTAAACCATTTATCTCAGTCTGTCAAAAGCAGGAATCACCCTTGTCTAGTGTATGCTATGTATCCATACTATATAGACTGTTTACATGTTAATCACTTAGTACCTTTCTAAGTACTACACTAGCACCATGATAGCACCATGCATGTCTTCAAGGAAGTGTTATTTTACTGAATAATAGTCCCAAAGCACATGAGTACACATAAAGAAAAGCATGGTGAGGTTTGGTCTTATCCACAGTTTCAGGCATCCACTAAGACTCTTGGAATATATCATTCACAGATAGCGGGGGAGTAATGGACTGAACTGGAAATGTTAACCCAAGTACTTTATCTTTCCTTTTTTTCCTAATTCTCACAATAATTCTAGGATTTAAAGATAAATACACCCATTTTATTGAAACAAAGCTCAAAAAGTTATGCAGATTATTCAAGATGGCATCACTAAGCCAAAAGGTGAAACAACCCAAATGTCAATTAGCAAATGAATGGGTTACCAAAATTATATGCATAAGTGACGGAATATCATTCAGTAAGAAAAAAGAATTGATTCCTGATATATGCCTCACTCAACAGGGATGATGCTTGAAGACATTATGCTAAGTGTAAGAAGCTAGGCATAAAAGGGATGACTGAATGATCTCAATTGAAATATCCAGGATAAACAAATTCATAGAGATACAAAACAGTTTAGAGGTCACAGGGTTTGGGAGTGTGTGTGGAATGGGAATTACTTCTTAGTGGCTGCTGAGTTTCCATCAGGAGTTATAAAAAAGTTTTTAAACGTAATAGTGGAGACAGTTGTACAATGTTGTGAATGTAATTAATGCCACTAATTTGCACACTGAAAATGATTAAAATGGCAAATTTAATCTAATATATATGTATATTTTATCATAATATAAAATTATATCACTAATAAATGTTTCACAAAAACTTCTGTCCTACCTCTAGCTTCAAGGTCCATAATCTTTACATCAAACCATAAAAAGATTCACAGCAATTTAATTTTGTGCTATCCAATGGAATTTTTGTGCAATGATAAAAATATTCTATATCTCCACTGTTTAATGTTGAATCCAGTAGCTACATATGACTGTGGAACAACTGAAGTGTGTCTAATGTACCAGAACAACTGAAATTTTAATTTTATTTAACTTTAAATAATAGACACATGGTGAATTATATAAATCAAGTTAAAGGGTTGAAGCATAAATATGTAAGGAAACATTTTCACAAAAGAATGATACTGGCACCTAAAAAGATCAGCATCTTTCAAGTCAAGATTTAGTGTTTTTAAAAATGTGGACCCAAACTGCAAAGATTGTCAGCACAGCCTCCAACTTGGCTCCTTGATTTTGGTCCACCTTGACCTCTGATCCAGCCGTCATTCAGAGAAGACTTGATAATACTAAAGCTAACCATGTCATCTGCTTCTGAAAAGTCCACCAAACAGGAATTTCAAATGCATATTACTAAGCAAAGGAAGCCAATCTGAAAATGCTACGTGCTCTATGAATTCAATTATATGACATTCTGAGAAAGGCAAAACTATGAAGATTGGGGAGAGATCACGGGTTGCCATGGTGTATATCATGCAGGGAGGGAGACAGGGATGAACAGGCATAACATGGAGAATTCTTTGGACAGTGCAACTATTGTGTATGAATAATAAGGTAATAACATGTCCTTACACATTTGTCAAAAGCAATAGAAGTAACTATACCAAGAATGAACATTAACATAAACTACAGACCTTGGGTGAAAGTGATGTGACAATGTAGGCACACCGGTCATAACAAATGTACCATTCTGGTGCAGGTACATTGAGAATGGAGATAATTTGTAGCAGGGGTATAGGGGTACTGAACGCTGTACTTCTTGCTCAATTTTGCTATGAATAAAAACTACTCTAAAAATTAAATTGATCTTTTAAAAATACATCACTTAAAGTTCATCAGTCTATGGTATAGGAAAGCCCTCATTGTCTGACCTGTGCCTCTCCTCCAGTCTCCTTTCTCACTGCCCCTTTGTCCCATTCCTGTCACACCCCAGCTCTCTAAACTCCCCTAACCACTTTTGACACACTGGCTTTGCATACATTAGCCCCTCTTAATTGAATATTTCTCGCCTTTCTACTACAGCTACCTGTGCGACTCCTTCACATCTTTAAAAGCCAAATACCCCCCCCCCAAAAAAAGGGGGCTGGGGATTTAGCTCAGTGGCTTAAGCGCCTGCCTGGCAAGCGTGAGGTCGTGAGTTCGATCCCCGGTACAAAAAAAAAAAAAAAAAAAAGCCAAATCCCACCTTTTCAATACTTTCTTGAACCATGAAAACTGAGTTAACCAATCTCTCTTTTGTGTACCCAAGCAGTTAATAAATATCGCAGTTCTTGTTTTGTTATTGATCTAGCTCTTCAAATAACCTGTGGGTTGCTTCAGGTAGGCCTTATTTTACCACCAGCCCCTACTCAGTCTGGTTCCAGGAAGTCTCCTAAGACCTCTCCATTCCTCCTTCCCTCCAACCACATGGGCGGAGCTCATGGCTGCAGCCTTTCCTTTGTCTCTTCCTGCACTAGTATCCTGTTACCAGTGAACTCAAACTCTTTTGCAAGCTGAATCCGCACTTCCTAGGGATGTTTGCCCTGAATTTCTAGCCTGAAATAACTGACCTGCTTAGAATGTCTCAAAATACTTAATGCTACTTCCTTCAGTGCATTTACCAAAACACTGTTTAAATAATAACTGATGGAAGTATTTGTCTTATTTTTATTTCTTCCTTTTGGCTTTAAGTTCCTGATCCTGTTTTGTTTCATTCTGGCTTTTCTTCACTTTTAGAGTTTCAGTATGTTTGCTACCAAGTCAAAGGTTCCCAGTATATACTTGTTCAAAAAATTAATTTTTTTCTATTAGCAAGGTGTAAACTTAATAATTATATATAAAACGACTGTGTTCCTTTTACCTCTTGGGCATAGGACAGTCCTTGACATGCAAGTAGTCAGCAAGTTTAGTAATTCTTGATCGAAAAGTTAAATGAAAAGTTCAACAACCTTTGTACAAAGGAGCCATTCCATTCCTTCATGGTAGGAAGTATTGAGCCTCATATTCAGAGTTTTAGCTTGAAGAGGCTCCTGGAAGTGAAAATAAAAATTATACTTATGAAATTACAACAGTTCTTTTCATTTACCAGATAGTTTTCAAGCATGCTACCTAACCTTGTTCGCTCACCTATGTTAGGAGTTGGGTAACAGAACCACTTCTAGAGACACCTCTGAGAGATGACATGACCCACCACATGTAAGGTGCCAAGCAAGTGGACAACCAGACACAGGAGGCCTGGCTTCCAGATGGAGGCCCCAAATGGGAGCAGAAGCTACCAGGCCAGAAAAGCAAAACATCTGTTCAAGATTCCTGCACACCAGAGTTCGATGGGGAGAGACAGAATGGACACTGATTACAATCTGATGGAAATTCTTCTGCTGAAAGAAAGTTGATTGGATTCTGCTGTGATGCTAGCGTCTGTCAGCAATCAAACAGCCATTGGCTACCCCCATACAGCTAGAATTGGAAAACTGTAAGCAGAGATGCCCTGCAGCTGAATATCATGCCAGAAGACTTGGGAGCAGGTTAGCATCGGGTTACAGTCCAAGAATTGGATGGTATGCCTGCCCAGCATGGCACCATTAAAAAAATACTTCCCAAAATAAGAGAGGAATTCTATACTGGGGGTTAGTGATAGAGAAAAATGGAAATAATCTGTTACACATGAAAGGTATATAAATGCCTTCTGGTCACTACAACCTATATTATCAGGAGATCTTTCACACCCAGCTGAAACTATTGTTGTAAGCCCATATCTAAGCTAGTGAAGAGGAAATGTGTTGCTCAGTTACAGACTATGAAGGGTAGAGCCAACATAAAAATTCCAAGTCCAATGGAGTCTAAGTATATAAGGTTCTCCATATAAAGTCAAGATCTCAAAATACTGAGACAGCTTAATTTCCCTAGAGACAAATATGAGTCTAGATGCCTCTTGGATACCTACTAGACACAAACAGATTTACCTCAATATGGGACCTTACATACAAACTAAAGGTAGAGATTACTCTCCTATATAAAACTACGGTTGATTATGAGATGTGAAATCATTTATAGCAGGTAGCAGAGCTAACAGATAAAACCAAACCAAATTATTTAGTTTTAATTCTGAGACTCTGAGAAGCAAAGGTAAGGGATGAAAGTAGCTCCTTTTTGTCTTATTCTTTCAGGCAATATGCTGAGCCTGGCTCCTTAATTAAACAGTGGAATTATTGCTGTCCAATCTGACTTATAATTTCAATGGGCTTCTTATAAAATATGGTTGCTTGAAATATGAAAAGAAAATTGAAGCATGCAAAAATGGTTGGATCAGGGGCATTTAGAAAGAAATGTGAAAGGAATTAAAAAGTCCCTCTTCATATCATCTTGTGTAAGATAAAAATACGATATAAAATATGTGCTATAGGACAGATGTTCCCATCAGCACAGTGTCGCTGACCTACAGTGCTTTTAGGACATAATAAAGCTACTTTAATTTTTATTAAAACCAGGTGCAAATAAGAATGTAATTTCAGATCTAAGAAAATAATTTAATATATAATATTAATATTGTTACCCTTACAGCAACACAATTGTGACATACTTAGGATGATATTGATGTTGATGATGATGATGATGATTTCATAGAGGAGAATTACACAAAAGCAAAAGTGCCTGGGCTGGAAAAAGTCATACCAGAAACACACTGTGGCTTGGTGATTGTCACCTTAGCCATTGAACATTAAACTAAAACGAGTGGATGAAGAACCAAGGAGCTGAGGAAGAATGTGCCCAGCTACACTCTGATGAACTGTTACAGGGGATTCTCCTAGACACAGCTTGCCCTGAATATTTCTATGAACTCTAAGTACAGATAATCATTTCTTTCTTGGATTTGCCAAGCACAAAGGACTAAAGTCCCTCTTTGCCTCATCAATTTCTGCATCTCGAGCATCATACTGACCATGGATTCTCAAAACCACAAGAGATTTAAATCAATATTTAATCTTTGGGTAAGCAGGTCTTTCATGCCTACCAAATCTTGCCCATTTTGGCTACAGTCTTTAATACTGCGGTTAAAGTGTAAAACAATACAAATCTATAAATGTTGCTTGTCCCAAAAATGTCAAAAAAATTTTCTTGTAATAAGGCACTTTTGGAAATTTTGGTTCTTAACCCTTTTGGGAGAAACACATAGACCTTGTTAAATGGATGTTTAAACAAAACAGTGTCATAATGATTCAGTCTTAAAACTGTGTGACTGGGGTAAGTCACTTCCAATTCTGGGTCTTAGTTTCCCCTGATAATTACTGGCATAGGGAAAGTTGAAAATTATCTTAAAAGTTAACCTGGGAAATTATTGCTGGTCACAGCACATATTTCACTGTACCTAAACCAGTGGATACTAAAGATCTATTATATTTGGTGTTTAAGAAGGTTTGTTTTGGTTTTGTTTTCTCCAAAGTCGAGATATTGCCATGACTTTGTGTACAAGGCAATATTAGTATGGATATTAAGGGAAAGAGGAAGTAAAAGTCAGACTAAGTTACATCCCTCTAATACATACATACATAAATGTATATACACAACCACACTCTAACACAAGGATACTGTAACTTGGGTCAACATTAGCTCCGAGGACAGCAAGGGGTAGATGCATGGCCGTATCTCTGACACGAGTTATCATAAGGGAAATACCTTATGATAACTTTCCATATGTTGCAAACTCTGTTTCAGGGCACAAAAACTGAATAAATCTCATTTCTAGTCTGGTCATTTGAATGAGAAAGGGGCAAACATTAAACTGGGGGCATTTGTCTTTATATCACCCTGGGCACTACTTCTAATCACAAACTGGCAGGACTACCAGCCACTTGTGGCACTATATGCAGTGTAGAAATTATCATGTAATTTATAACAAGCAGTCCCTGAAAGTGACTTTCTCAGCATCTGTTCCCTAGTAGTCTCTGGAGCAAAGCAAAGAAGAAAGCTCATAGTGCTGCTGAAGAAACTTAATCTCCTCAGGTGGTGTCCAACTGCCCAACAACCTCTCTCCAAACTCTTCAAGCAGGTATTTCTTCTGCTTCTCTCATCCTGTCATATCTCTCCTCAGCCCTGCTGTTTGAAGCTTTACCCAACCCTTAATACATTCCTTCATAAATCATACCTTGGTGCAAGAGCCTGTCCAGCTGAAGATACTTACCAAGAATCACTTCTTGAAATGCCCATCTCTACCATCTCTGAATTCACGGAAGTTAAGTCTGCTTTGAAGTTGAACGAAAAATAGTAAGTCTGTGCAAAAACCTTGGTTGGACTCATGTTGCTTAGAGCTTTCTTCTCTGTCTAACATAAGGCACTGAGTCAATTAAAAATACTGACAAATTCATAGAGATCAAACTTCCTTTTTGGGATAATACCATTCCAGGTCTTCCCTTTCTTGTATGTCTGAGCAAGTGTTTTTATACTTCTAAGCCTCAGATTGCTTATCTGAACAGTGGGAATACAGTGCTTAAATCTTACAGATTGCTGGAGGATCAAAGAGAGGAAAGAAATAGAAAAAGTAAAAGAAGAAAAAGAAAAGGAAAAGAAAGGAGCATTCAAAAAGGACAACTGAGATGCTTAAGAAAGCAACAAATAAATATGACTCCCCCACTCCCACTCTTTGGCTCAAGAGCTACAAACACCTTCTTGAAGATTTATGCTGAGCTAAGTTTAGTCATGCAACTATGACTAAAAATATTATTAAGCTCCCTCTGTGTACACATGTAGGCTCCAGCTGTAAAGAAACTGCCATTAAGCTATGATGCAAGTGGCCTTGGTGACTTTGCTCCACCTTGGTTGAATCATAAGTTTCTTAAAATCTATGGATCCCAGTATAGATGGTGAGTCTTAGGATCAACAGGCAGCACACGATGAACATGTAATCAGTATTTTTGAAATGACTGCATAGATATTTAACTGGAAATTTGAGTATAATACAAATTTAGTCTGTGTTCTCTAATGATGACATACTAGGTGAAAGAATGATATGAAAACTTAGATCTCAAACTATTAGAGGCAGGGAAAAGGATGGAGTGAGAGGTTATAGATTCAACTGTGACTTGACCTTTCTTTCTTGGTGTGGACTTGTATCATTAACTTCACTTTTCTGAGTCTCAGTTTCTCTAAAGTCTGGAAGGAGATGTGCAGTGAATATATGGGCAACAACAACTTGATAATAAAATATAGACATAGGAATCAAAAAGGCGTAACAGTGGACAGCATCCCTTAGTAGTGGGGAGGCATCTAACACACTGCTTTGATTAGCTGTTGAATATGAAGCAGGAAAAATCAAAGAGCATCTTATTGGCTCTTTGACTTATAGCATGGAGGTGGCTGTCCAGCAAGCAGAAATCCTTGGACTATATTCTGAAGGTGTGACAACTTTGGTTTCATTTCAAGTAGCTTTCAAAAATTTTCTGTTTGGATCTTACTAAGTAGACTTATTAGACAACCAAGAGTATACAAGACAGCCACAATCCTGCTCGCATAGGGCTGGGTAAGACAGACAACTGAACAGGTAATGAGAATGAAGTACAGTTCAGAAATTAGGAGCATTCAGAGACTAGAAAGGTGTACAAAAGTAAGTATCTAAGCTACTGGCCACAAAAGTCTCTCATTAGACACTTATGGAATATGAGAACTTAAGGATGAAGGCAGCCAGACAAAGAAATCCAGATACTACACAGAGAAAGAAATCAGCCAGTGATGTGCAAGGTTCATAATTCCGTATGGAACTGCAGTGTGGTGGACAGAGCATTGAGCAAGCAGCTGCCCCAGTAGTGTTCAAATGGCAGTGCAGATACCCTCAACCGAAGGCAGTCCCTTTCCATATCCACGGCTCCACAATGGGCATGATGTGGTCCAAGAGACACTGCCAATGAGCAGCCACGTTGACTTTAAGGATAGCCTTACTGATGGCCTTTTTTGTGATGAGGGACAAGTCTTTTTCCATCTCCACCCTCAGCTTTCCTATCCATTTGATGAGGCAGTTATAGTAGATGATCATGCATATACATTTCTCCTCTGAAAATTATTTGCTTTAGAATGACTTAACATTTTTCAGGATTCTTTCTGTGCTTCTAATAGAAACACATTTTTTCTCTCTGCATTATGCCTCTTTATATGAAATGTGTGACATTATTTATTTCACATATCCTCAAGACTTAAATCCCTGAATTATTCTAAATCTTGCCCAGACTTGACATCACAAATAAATTCTCAATCCCAGGGGTGTAGAGATAAATGGGAGCTGCCACTTCTGTGACCTCCATCAGGGATTTGGCTCCAACTTCCTTACCAAAGAAAATGTTGTAAAGTCAGGCTAGAAGAGGAGAACATAAAACAGAAAAGAAAAGAAATGGGAAAAACACATAAATCTGGGTATTTGTGAAAAGACAAAAGAAGCAGCCTTCCCCTGGATGCAAACGCAACAGATCTGGAGGATTTAATATAGGGTCTTTGCTTCTTTTTTTTTTTTATTTTTTTTAATTTTATTTTAAAGAGAATAAAACAAAAGAGGGCAATACAGAGCAGATCAGAACAGAACAACATAGGCAACACAGTACTTTACATTAAGACAACCGGACATCAACAGTAGCTAACACCATATCACTTACTCTGCTATAGTTGAGCATAGTTTCAAATACAATAATATCAAACATAACAAAATAGTATAAAGCCATGCAAAGAGTGAAAGAATTACAGGGCTTTCTGAACCGAATAACAGAAAATGATCAATGGGTACTAGAATATCTCATTTTCGATAGAAAAAATTTGTTTAAACTATCACACATATTCAAATCCCAATAAGATACAATGTGACAGATAGAACCAATGGTGATAGAATAGAAGCATGGTAGGACTTCTAAGAAGGATGATACTAACTCAGCAATAGCTGTCATAATGTTCTGCTTTCTTCAAAATGGCTGTTCTTATTCTCAAAAGGAAACTGTGAAGGCAGCCAAGAGTAATAGGTGCCCCCATGCATGGAATCCTGGAGCCTGAATTCTGTCCCACTACACTCCTGTGACTGGGGCCAGTCCTTTCATTATCTCTGAAATTCCTCGGCTGTGAAGGTTGGACACCAGAGCCTCAAGTAGTTGCCATTACAGATAAGCAGAATTTGTCCATGTGGAAATGCCTAGGATAGGCTTGGATCCTGTAGGATACATAATTAAGGGTAAACAAAGCTAAAACTAGGTAGGGGCTCTATGAACACTGGAAGGAAATGTCAATGACTCTCAGTTCACTGGTGTCAGAGATACCCAGACCCCACAGAGGGTAGAGATAGCATGGTCTAGTGTGAAATATATAGGCATTGGGGTCCAACTGCTGTGTGTTGATTTTAGCTTTGTACATTTCTATGACTCTCATAACCTCTATGAGCTCAGGCCTTCCCATCTATAAAAAGTAGTACTTCCTTAAGGCTTCATGGGAATTTACAAGAATCACTGCCTATAAAGGGTTTAATGTGACACCGGGCACATAACATGTACACGGTAAGTGATGGCTGGTGACCCTGATTCATGCTTGTCACCCTTCATCTACGCCACACATTTGCCATGTGGTCACTGTCCCAGGACGATGACCCCATGTTCTCCTACATTTGGTTTTCAGTTTTGAGATCTGTGAAGGACAGACATGGACAGGGTTGAGGAGGTCAATGCACAGGTTAGGGGAACAGGGTATTTACAACTATCCTTTCACTCCTGCTGAGCTGCAGTCTGCATGATAAACAGGCACCTCTATGATCAATGGCTGGAAGGTGGCTCCTCTTGCTGGCATATCTGTTCATATTCTTGACTCCTTGAGATTGATAAGAGCTTGTAATGGAGAAACATTCAGACTCCTTTTTATGATGGTTAGCTATAGATACCTCTTAAATCTTACCTCTCCTTTTCCCACTGTGCCTGCTATCTGGGCAAAATTATAAAAAAGCTTCTATGCTCCATTCCTGTTGGCACTGGATGCTGATTCCAATCATACCAGCCCCTGCTGGGACTTGGGGACTCATACGTCCACCCCAATTGCACACCACAATGAAAACTTAAACTGCTCTTTTTTGCTGGTTCTCAAGTCCCTAGGATCTCCTTTAGGCATGTTCTGCTTTCTCCAAAGACTTCAACTGTGTGAGAATAAACCTTCTTACACCCTCCCAGTGTGTGTCTAATATCCTCAGTCTCAGCATCCAAACCAGATTTGGGGTTAGGATCATTTCTGGTTTTGCAGATGGCTGAAACCTCCCTGATACTAGCTCTTAATGCTTCATCCCCTCTAGTTGGTCCCCATAACTCTGCCCACACCTTTCATTAAACTCTTGTGTTCCCTCTCAGAGTATGATTTTAAGAGATGATCCACTGTTTCCTGCCAGCTCCTTGACTAACATAATATCAAAGGTCCACGTGCACAGTATAAGTGACCCTGTGTCTAAGGCGAAAGGATAGTGAATAGCTTCACAGTAAGAGATATAAAATAAACATTCTACACGTCTTATTTCATTTATGCAGTAGCCTTGCAAAATTTGCATGATTAGTCCCATTCTATAAGTAAACCAAAGTACAGAAAAAAGTAAGAAAATTGCTCACGGTAATATAGCTTGTTCGTGGCAGAAGAAAGCCTAGAATCTAAGACTGCTCCTCCTCCCCTGCCTTCCTTTGTGAAAACAGGGGTGCCAGGCATTGCAGGATGGGCTAGAACATGAATGAGACATGCTCCAAGCATCCTGTGAAAGATCACTACATAGGGAGGTCATTTTTGGCTATAGTTGACGATGTGAGAGAAGACGGCATGTACATAATAGGATTGAAAGTACAGGGAGGCAGGGCATATTGATTCTTTATGGAATCTCATTTTCCCCATCTACATAAGGTGGGCTGTTTTATTTCTTTTCCAACTGCTTAAACAAGGATTCAGTGTATTTGTAGCAAGACCATTAATGGACACTAAAAGTTGATGCTTGGTGATTCAGATTTATAGTAATTTATGTCATGTCTCATCCAATCACCTCCATTGGCCTTTAAGTGACAGGACTGAAGATATGGCCCAAGCATACAGATGTTCCTCCACTTGCAGAGGAGATACATCCCACCAAAAACATCACAGATTCAAAGTATTACAATTCAAGATGCATTTATCATACCTGGCCCACCAAACATCATACCACAGCAAGAAAATAGAATATCTGTTGTTCTTGCTCGTGACTGAAGAAGGGCTGACTGGGTGTGCCGGTTCCCTGCCACTACCCAGCATCCCTATGTGGTCGCATCACATACCACTACGACAGGGCCATCTGCACTCCCTTCTGATTTCATTTTTTAGACTAATTTTATTGATAAATTTTAGATATACATAATGATCACATTTATCACATGGAATTTGTATCTGTACATAATATATTTTGATTCTTCTTTTTTCCCCCTTTCTCTCCCCTCCATTCAACCCTTTATTTCCCAAGGCTTTGTTTCTATTTATTATTTCTATATTTTTCTTTCCTTTTCCCTTCCTTCCTTTCCGTCTCTCCTCTATCGAGTTGCCCTTTCCAGTTGAATATTTTCCTCCCGTTTTAAAATATCTATTATACATCTTGGTCCTTATTACATTTTGAGTTTCTCACACTAGAGAAAACATTTGATATTTGAATATGTGTGCTTTATTTATTTATTTATTTATTTCTCTTAAGTGGATGGTTTCAAGGTGCATCCATTTATCTAGAAATGTCTCAAGTTTATCCTTCTTTGTGGAAGAATAGTTCTCCATTGTAAAATAAACAGAAGGTGAAATAAAATAATAGTGACAAGAAAGGAGGAAGTTAAATTATCATTATTTGTGGATACATAGAAGTCCCCAAAAAACTCCCCCAAAAAACTTCTAGATTTACTAACCAAACTCAGTAACTTAGCTGAATATGAAGTCAACACTCAAAAATCAATAACATTCCTGTACACAAATAACAAA
>PVJX010025161.1:0-27244 GCA_004027295.1 Dolichotis patagonum | reverse complement strand
AAATAAATAAATAAATAAAATAAAAAGAATTGGGTTCAGAGTACTCAGAAATCCAGGTACTTGGCCCCTACAGCCAAGAGAGAAGGAAACCTGGCTATTGCTCCAACTGGCTGCAGAACTTGACATCATCCATGTGGTGCTGGTTTTAGGTGCACACAGAATGCAAGAGTTGTGGGGTCAAGAAAGCCTCTACCCACATTTCAGTTGAAGGCTTGGGAGGCCAGGCAGTGTGCCCTTAGGAGGGCTGTGTGCAAAGCTGTGACTGTGAAGCCAAAGATGGAGTGGAGATCTTACAAGGTTAGAGAAGCTGGGTACACGTCTTGTCAGAGGAAAACTGCAAGTGGGGAGCAGACCCACCCAAGAGAGAAGCCATAGGAACTACAACCACCAGAAGTGCCATAGGGGCAGAGTCATGCAAGCCTTTTTGAGTCCACAACTTGCTACAAATTGTCTGAGATTTAACATTTGCTCTGCTGAGTTTTGGTGTTGTTTTGTTCCCATTCCTTGCCATCCTCCTGTTTGTAATTTTTGGAAGGAAATGTCTATTTTGTGCCATTGAATGTTGAAAGTGTTGAACATTCTTTTCATTTTAAAAGGGGTGCCCAGCTAAGAGTTTGCTTTAAATCTCAGAAGAGACTTTGGAGTTGGACTTTTCAGCAATACTGAAATTGTTAGGATGTTGGCAACTCTTAGAGATGGACTAAATGCATAAAGAGATGTGCATGAATCTTTGGAAGGCTGGAAGCAAAATGGCTTGTGTCTAGATGTCTCCCCAAAGCCTCATCCAGTGATGGGTTCAGCTTTTTCAGAGGTGGCTGGATCTAGAGTATGTGATGCTGGAATTGATTCATGGTGTGATGCTATGCTCAAGGGCACTAAAACTAATGCAAGTGCTACCCACTTTAAGTAGCCTGGATAAAATATAGGGTATAGAAATAACTGTGGTCATCCTTTGCTTGCTTTTGCTGTCATCTGCCTGCAATGAACTGTTTCTCCTCTGAAATGCCACTCTGCCATGTGCCATCCTGCCTTGGACTCGGCCAACTATGGACTGAAACCTAGATAAACTCTAAGTCAAGTACACTTTTCCTCCTTTAACTTTGGGTTTCAGGTATTTTTGTCTCAGCAATGAAAGAAAAGTAACTAAAACACTTCCTATCATCTGTGTGCCTTCTCCAACCTCTCTGACAATGTGCATGTCTCACAGAATCTCCATCCAGCCTGGGAGTTCAGTTGTGCCTGGATCCCAGTGGTGGGGAGGAGAGAGGACAGGGAACTCAGCAGAGGCTAGGAGCCATTGAGAAGGTGCTTACCTGGCTCCTGACTTGTTAGTCTTTAGTGTCCAGTGGATTGGATCCCACATGAGCACTGAGCACTCTGACATCTGGCAAGCTGGATGCTAAGCAGGAGGACACAAAGCCTTGTGGCAGCGGCTGGAATATGAATAGGAATGTGCCTACCATTTTGGCACCACTCCAGTATCTCTTCTCTGCCCCGGAACACTCTGATTACAGACACCACACACTCTTCTGTTCCAGGGACTTGTCCATTCCAATTCAACTGCTATGCTTTGATAGATTTTCTGGCCCCCTTGGGTGCTATAGTCTGAAGGGTCTGTGTCCTGCAACTGTCTTGGTCACTGGGTTTTATCCCACGCCATAATATTTTTATAAGCCTGTCTTTCTATTGGATAACACTTTGTATCAGTATTCATACATTGTTTTAACCTCTGAAAGACTCTGGAGAAAGAAAACTTCTGGTACTGCTTCAGAAAGTAGCAAGAATTAAGGGTGTTTCAAGTGAAGAGGAATATTTTGAGAAATATTAATGGCAATGTGTGTTTTATGCCAATAAATTTTTAAAGTTTAAACATTCACCATGTTTTCAGTCACCCTTTGTATGGTTTTGGCCTCTTTGTCAAGAATCAGTGCTTCCAACTTCATTCTTTTGCATGTGGATATCCATTTGCCTGAGCACTATCTGACAAACTTTTCTTTCTCTATTGAGTGGTCTTGGTACGCTTAGTTCTGAACTCTCAATTCCATTTCTCGTAGAAAACATTCAAATGTTAATTCATATTGTGTTAAATCCATAGATTGCTTCAATTGTTATTGCCATTATAATATTGTCTTTTCAATGGGCTGTCTTTCCGTTGTCTGTTGGTATACAGGACTACAACTGATTTGTGTGTGTTGATCTGGTATCTTGCAATTTTGTTGAACTCATTGATTAGCTCTGATTATTTTCTATGAATTAGTTATAATTTTCTATTTGTTAAGTCACATTGTCTATGAATATATATATTTTTACTTCTTTTGCAAATAAGATATCTTTTATTGCTTTTTCTCATCAATATCTCGGGCAGGATCTTTGAGTATGATGTTGAATACAGGTGTTGAAAGGAAATATCATCTTTTTCTGATCTTAGTGAAAGCCATTTGGTCTTTCATCTTTGAGTAAAATGTACGTATAAACACCTTTTATCCCTTTGAAGAGGTTCCTCCTATTTCTAGATACTCAAATTTTTTTATATCAAATGATGTTGGAATTTTCCAAATTTTTTGTCCCACCTTGAAAAGATCATGTATCTTTTTTCTTTATGTATTGTATTGGCTGGATTTTATATGCTGAGTTCTGGTATTTCTGAGATAAATTCCACTTTACTGTGATATATAATCCTCATAACATGCCTTTGGATTTAATGTGTTTTGTTGAGGATTTTTGCATGAATATTCATAAGGGATTTCGATCTATAATTTTCTTTTCTTTATTCCTTTTTTCTCTCTCTAGCCTCTGTATTATGGTAACTCTGACCTAAAAGAATGAATTTAAAAATTATTTTCTTCTGTTTTCAGGAGAGTTTAAGAAGTATAAGAATAATTAGCATTAATTATTCCTTGAATACTAAAAATTCACTAGTTGGTGAAGTCATATGGCTTTTCTTCTTTAAGAATTTTCTGATTACTGATTAAATCTCTTTTCCTATTACAAAGTTTTAGATTTTTCTATTTTTTCATCAGATGAAATTAGTAGTTTGTACATTTTTAGGGATTTACTTCTTTCATGTAAGTTATCCAATTTGTGGGCATAACATCATAATGTTCTTGTATAATTTTTTTTATTTCCTTAAATTCTATAGTGAAGGCCTTACTTTCATTTTTAATTTTTGTAATTTGAGTCTTCACATTTTTAAATTAGCCAATCTAAATAATTTTGTGATCTTTTCAAAGAACCACTCTAGTTTCATTATATCTATATTGCTTTTCTATTCTCCATTTTCTTTAATTCTGATCTAAAACTTAATGTTTTCTTCCAATAGCTCTGTCCTCTTTTTCACTTCTTTAAGATGTAAAGATAGGATATTGATTTGAAATTAAAAACACATATTTCTATTTATATTTTAGACATGATGTCACTGTGGTTCTGGCTGGTCTTTTTTTTTAATTTAAAGAGAATAAAACAAAACAGAATAAAGCAAATCAGAACAGAACAATGAAAGCAATACAGGACTTCAAAACAAGACAATAGGAAACAAACAATGGCTACCATAATGTCTCTGTTTTCTTCAAAATAGCTGTCCATACTATCCCATAATAAAATCAAATTTAAAAAGTACAAAATAAAACCAAGCAAAACAAAAGAATGAAAGCATTATAGGACTTCAAAACAAGATAACAGGAAATCACCAATGGTTACCATAATATATCCCATTATATTCAAAATAGCTGCCCATACCATCAGACACAGTACAAAAATCTAACAAAACAGGACAGAATAAAACCAAACCTAACAAAACTATGAAAATGACACATGAATTTCAAACAAGGTAATAAGAAATTAACAGCGGTTACCACATTCTCTTTTTAGGTATTACCTCCCCTAGCACTTTCATAATATTTATTGCACATTTTGGATTCCACTAATTCCTCCAGTTTTTTTATGCTAGGAGATAACACAATATGCACCCATATGAGTTCGAACCGTTTCATTCATGAGCATAATCTCAACTTGCATTCATTTACCTACAAGAGCCTCAAGATTATCCTACTTCAGAGCTGAGTCATTTTCCATTGTATGAAAATGCTATATATATATATATATATATATATATATATATATATATATATATCAGGGATAAAATTCACAACCTTGTGTTTGCCAGGCAGGTGCTTATGCTGCTGAGCTAAATCCCCGGCCAATACTATATATTTCTTATCTATTCTGTGATTGATAAGCAAGTTAATCCAGTTTTTATTCTGGTCTCCTGTCACATGGAACAATTGTTTTCTCTCCTTTGACCTTTGGTCTATGAATTTCCTTTAGAGTTAAATGTGTTGCTTGTACACAGCATGTTGATGGATTTTGTTTCTTGATCCATTCTCCTTATGTTTCTTTTTATTAGTGAATTGAGGTCATCTGCATTAATGGTTATAACAGGCATGCATTGGTTCATCTCTGCCATGCTATCCTCCTGCTGTTGGCCCCCTGCTTTTCCCTTCCATTCAGTTGTTTGGCATTCCCCTTCTGCTGCTGTTCCTGGAACCATGGTCATTTTTCTCTCTCTCTAGAATATCCTTCAGCACTCTTTGTAGGGTTGGTTTGGTGGTCATGAATTCCTTCATTGTTCTTTGTCAGGGAAGTATCTTATTTTTGCATCAATTTTGAAAGATAGTTTTGTAGGATGCATTAATCTGGGTTGGAATTTGCTTTCAGGATCTTAAACACTTTACTCCAACTGTTCTTGACTTGATGGCTTATGTTGAGAAGTCTGTCATTCTGATAGATTTTCCTTTATAAGTGATCTGTTTCTTTACTCTAACAGCTTTTAATATTCTGTCTATCTTCAAGCTCTTGAAGCTCTCAATGGAGCTTTTAATTTCCTGGATATCTCTTAGAATCTGTTTCATGCATTATAATTTCTTACTATATTTTTCATTCAAGGTTTCCATCATTTTCCTATGCTCCTCGTTTTTATCTATGTCTTCTTTAGATATGCTCAGCAATCTTCTCATTATGTTTGTGATTTCTTCTATGAGATATTATCTCTGATCTGATTACTTTTTTAGCCTGATGAAGTTGTTTCTTTACTTCAGTTTCTATCTTCTCAGAGATTTCAGGTGTGTGACTTCCATTTCCTTCCATGTCCATGTCTCCCAGACTTGTTCTGTGTGGGCTGGAGGTTTGAGATTGCCTTTTGATCCTTCATCTTGACATTTTCTTGGGTTCCTTCCAACAAGCCAGTTATGGGTTCTCAGATACTTCCCACGTTGGCTGCCTCTCTGTGGTGTCAGGGGATGGGCAGGCAGCTGGGTTCCCAGGGAGGTAGCACGGTGTAAGGTGGGCTCCTCCAAACCCATACAGCTGCACTGAGGTTTCCCCAATAGCCAGGAGTGCACAGTGGCAGGTCTGCTTCTTCTCGCAGCCCATGTGTCTACACTAGGACTGCCCCAATGTCAGAAGGCACACAGGGGTGTGTTTGTCTGATTCTCCTAGTAGCACTGGCTTCCCAAAGGAAACAAGGGTCTCCAATGGCAGCCTGTGGGTGCAAGAGGTTTATCTAGTTATTTCTCCCTGCCTGTGCTGGTTACTTAAAGGAGGCAATTTTTATAGTGTGGCAGGAATAAAGGGGAAGGTCTGGCTGTATCTCCCTGCCCATCCTGGCTGCCTGCAGGAAGCAAGCTTTCTGATTGTGGTAGCAGCCTGCAGAGGCAGGATTGGCCACATCTCCCTGCCCACACTGGCTCAGTTCCAGCTGATCTTGAACTTACCATGTAGCCCAAGCTTACTTCAAACTCATCATGATCTTCCTGCTTCAGCCTTCCAAATTCTGGGATTACAGGCATATGCCACACACACAGTTCCTGTCCTTTTTCTAATGCATGCATTTACAGCTATAAAGTTCCATTAAGGAACTGCTTCGCAATATCTAATAAGGTTTGGTAATTTGTGTTTTTGATTTTCACTTGTTTTGGGACACTGTATATTCTAACCACCCTTATGATTTTTTTTTCCTCTGACCCAATGACTGTTTCAGAAAATTTCATTTAACTTGCATGCATTTGTGAGTTTACCAGTTTCCCTTCTGTTTTTGATTATTAGTTTTATTCCACTTTGGTCAGAGAAGACTCTTCATATGACTTGAGTCTTTAATATCTATTGAGACTTGTTCTGTAGCCTAATATACAGTCTAGCCTGGACAATTATCCATTTGTATCTGTGTTCTTCCTGGATATATCACATGTACTTCTCATAAGTTTGAGGTCAGTTTATGTGGGATGTCTCCATTTCTCTCCTTTCAACTTCTAAATCTCTTGATATCTTTAGCTGTATTCTTTTCTATCATAAAGGCACAAAAGACCCATTTCTCCAAGAATGACTCAGGCTTCTCCTCAGAAATGACACTGTTTTATCTTCTTCATTCCACACTACTTTAGCATCTCTCTCTACCACTGCTCTGTCTCCTTCAAATTTACTCAGGACAATACCACCCTGATGAATAATTTTCCTTTATGATACCCACATTCCAAGGTTCTGTCATTTATCTCTCCTACCTTCTCTACTAAATCTCTGGAGAAATTAACTTCTACCCTCCTTCACACCAAACTCTACATGCTAAATAAAATGGCTTTCTATATCTTCTTTCTCTATAGGCAAGACTAAGAGAGTCTCCCAGGCTAGAAACCCCAGTTTCTTCTTCATTCTCTCCTGTCTTCCCTAAAGCACAGTTTTCTGTATACCTTTCCATGTCTCAAAAATACTCTATGTTCCTTAACTTCCAGAATAAATCCCTGCTGTTCAGGTAACCCTTCAAAACTGCTTGCATTCTAATCCCAATATATCTTTCACCAAGTCCTCTGTGTCAGATTCTAGAGAAATAAAAAGCTGAGTAAGACATTATTTATGTTCCTAGAAACACATCAGTCAATGAATGATATGTGGAAACAAGTGTACATTAAATGTCCTCTAGTTTGACATCCTGACCAGCCCCTCTCCGTGCTCCAAGTGCTCTTCCAGTTATTTATGGGAGTCCTCACAGAAATGCTTCCTATGGGCCTACAAAGCAGCCAGCCTGCCAGCCACGAGGCATCCTTCCAATTCCTAATCTTCTCTTCTGGTTCCAGTTTTCCACATATGCTGCCAGCAGAGCCACTTGGATGTCCCGTCCAGAATATCAATATCATGTCAAGTATACTGGCCCAGGATGCTCCCAGAGAATCGGTGCTATTCTTGCCTAAGCAGAGCAAAAGACCTTGTGCCCTCTAAGCCGGATGATATCACCCAGGGGTATATTAAACATTTGCAGCAGGTCCTGAGCTTCACATTCTCTAAGCTTATGAGATCAACTCTAGTTTGATTTTTATTTCACCCCATAGTGAACCACTACTACTGTCCCACTCATCCGTATTCTTTCTCCTTATCCTCCACCACAAACTGTTTTCTCCTCCACTCTATCATGCAAAATCCCACATTTGTAGACAAGACACTAAAGTATTGTGGAAAGGAATATTTAAAACAATGTCATTTCTGAGGAGGAGGCTACGTCATCCCTGGTGATGTGCGTCTATTGTGCCTTTAAGAATAAACCTAAAAATATAAAGGGATTTAGAGGATGAAAGGAGAGAGATTAAGACATTTCACCCCACAAATATAAGCAGAGAAAAACATATATTATGGTTTATCCTTAGAGGATAAATAGGAGTTTACCATGTGGAAATGATGGGGAAGGACATTTGAGGCAGAGGAAACAGCAATGCATTATTGGAAGAACTATAAATATAATTAAATAATTAAGAACTCCCAATTTTTGTTCAAAATACTCCTATAATATAATTTCTTGTGAAGTGCTTCCATAACCCCCATCTAACTCTGGTCCATCATTCTCACTATTTGTTTTCCCATACAACACATACTGCCATTAATTCAGCAGTTATTGAGCTAAAAATTTTATTAGGAATACAGATAAAATAAACAAACTGTTTGCTCTCAAGTTGATGTAAAAGGGAGGAAAATAATCTCAAGTATAACAGAGAGAAAGAAGTACTGGGTGTCAAAGGTGCAATAGTGGTGCAAGAGAAACGTAGACTCAAGTCCTACCCTAGATCAATGCCTAACTTACTATATCATAACTACTCACTTACCTATCATGCTCTTCTACCAGATAGTGAACCCAGAAGATCAACAATACTGTTATATAAAAGGGAACTAATAAAATTTTACCCCATGAATTATAGAACCAAGCAAATAGTAAAATAAATGACTCAAATAAACTAATAACTGCAAACTATAAAAACAAAGGAACTTAAAGGAGTATACTAAGCAAGGGAGAAACAGTTCCTGCAGAGTCCTCAGTTAAGTGCAGACTCTTTAATAAGAGGAATTAATAATCAACATCCTGGACAGAGAACCTCTAAGAGAAGGGATTAATGTATCCAGCCACTCCATAGATACTCACTGGATGCTTAGAAGGTGCCAGACACTGTTGAAGAGTGTTTTACAACAATGAGAAAGATGCACAAAAATCCTCACCATCCTGGCCATGAAGCAAGGCCAGCAGATTGCTGTAGCTGCTGGTTTCAAACAGGAGCCTAAAGACAATTCTTTCTGTGGTCTGTTGGCCATTTCAGAACTTTGGAAATGGAATGGTCAATTCATTAGAAAGAAATAGAAGGTGAGTATGGCAGACTTTAGGGGGCCTGCAGGGGAGAGACCCTGGCACCTCAGGACCTGCACCGTGCAGTTGACTCGGGGTGCCAGGAGAACAAGGAACTCCTCCTCTCTCTGGGGGGCAGCTGAGAGTGTGGCAGACTTTCGGCAGCCCGAAGGAGAGAGTCCTGGCGCATCAGGACTTGCACCGTGCAGTTGACTCAGGGTGCTGGGAGAACAAGGAACTCCTCCCCTCTCTGGGGGCAGCTGAGAGTGTGACAGACTTTTGGTGGCCTGAAGGAGAGAGACCCTGGCACATCGGGACCTGCACCGTGCAGTTGACTCGGGTTGCTGGGAGAACAAGGAACTCTTCCCATCTCTGGGGGGGCGACTGTGATCCTGCTTGCGTGTGGGCTGAGAATCAGACATCTCATGTCGTCCTGTCCCCCATCTCGTGTTCCCCCTCCCCCTCCCCTCTGCCTAGCAAGTGGAAGCCAGTGAACTACACATCTTGTGAAAAGATTGACTATGTTATTTAGTATGAGCTCTCCACATGCAAAGATAAGGACAACCATGTGGAAGAAAACAAGAGACAATAGACAGATAGTGAAGATCTCTGGTTGTCTAGCTTTGAAATTTATGCTTTCTTATATCCCATTCTGTTCTGTTTTGTTGTGTTTAATTTTACTCCCTTTTAAAATAAAATAAAAAAATTATTAAAAATAAATCCTCACCTTCTCAGAGCTTACATTCTGGTGGAGAGGAGAAAGAACAAGCAGAACAAATCTGTAAATTATGAAATATGCTAGATAACAAGTGCAGTAAAGGAAAAATAAATCCAAAGGCAGATAGATGATCAGGGTAGCTAAAGCTTAGCAGTGAGGAAAGAGCAGTTACAAAAGATCTTTCTGAGAAGGAGCATTGACATTAAAGACACTATAGAGGCAAAAGAGTATAGAGGCATAGAGGTAGAGGAAGTGCATTCCAGACACTGGGATATGCAAGTGTCCAGGTAGTAACTAGTTGGGTTGGAGTGAACAAGGGGAGAGTTACAGGAACTAGGCTAAAGAGAAGCAAAGGTCCAGATCATTCTGTCTTTACAGGTTATTATAATTATTTTGGTTTGATTTGTTTTGTTTGTTGCTTTAAATTTTAAATGGGTTTTGTTTTAAATGTTTTTTAATACAAAGAGAAAACTGTAAGGATCCTAATTATTAGTTCAGTGATTTATCATAAATGGAATAGCTATGTAGCAACACAGATCGAAGACATAGAACATTTCAAGAAACCCTAATACCCCCCTGTATATCACCTTCTCTACCCCTACTTTTGTCTCCTTCTCAAAGGAGAAGTCTCTCTTGACTTCTATCACCATTGATATTTTTGGCTGATTTTTTTGTTTTGTTTTGGTTGTGATTTTCTCATTGTTCAGGTTTTTTGTTTGTTGTTATTATACTACTAAGGACTGGGTCCAGGGCCTTCACAACAAGGTATATCCTTGGCCCTTTTTAAAAATTTTTTTTTATTTTGAGACAAATTGCACATGCTGGGCTGGCAGGTACTATTCTCCCACCATGTTAGGATTACAGACATGTGCCACTACACCTGGCTCTGTGTCCAACATTCTTGGGCCCAAATGGGAGATTGGTGACTGACTGGCAGACTTCAGGGGTGAGGGACAGTTGCTAAGAACAGTTTTACAGACTTTTCCTTCTGTGTCTACAGGGAATGCAGCTTCACAGAGCAGCTCAAGCACAGTGGTGGTGAATGGGGTTGTCGGGGAGTCAGTAACCCTTCCCCTAGAGTTTCCAGCAGAAAAGAAGATCAACACGGTCACCTGGAGTTACAATATGACATTTATCAGTATCTGCCAACCATCCGAAATGCCAAAGACCCTGATTCCCAATCCCGAAAATAACAAGAATCTGAACTACACCCAGTCCTGTTTCTTACACTTCAGCAACCTGACAAGGAAAGACTCAGGACGTTACCGGGCCCAGATAAACACGCATACCTCTGAGACTTTATTTTTCGAATTTGCTCTAAGGGTCTTTGGTGAGTCTAAATGGGGGGTGAGGGAGTACTTGAATATGAACCAAAAATATATACATATTCCAATCCTATGTGACTACAGGTGTGCCTGGTGGTAAAGAGGATGGCATTTGGAGTCAGAGTGAGATCCAGCAGTTAAACAAACTCAATGGCATTGCACAGCCAGATGGTAGCAGAATTAAACAGAACCCAAGTCTTGTGTTTTGTTTTGTTTTTAGTTTTGTGGTTTTTCACCCAGAATCACCTCAGCCCCCCTCATCCAACAACATGGTCCCTTTCAACTAGAATTGTAGCCAAATTAATATTTATGGTACCATTACCATGGGTACTACATGTATCTGTCATGTACTCCTCACAAAGACTCTATGAGGTAAATGCAGTTCTTATCCCTGAGGCAGAACTTCAGTCACAGTCACTTGCCCCCAGTCACAGAGAAGGTAAGTGGTACCACTTCCTGCATAACCAGACTGCCACAATTCCTCATTTTCCCCAAAGACCGGCCAGACGTAAGAGTGGTCTGCGTACAGAGCAATAATCTCCCTAGAGCATCCTCTCTATGAGGGAGCCAATAAAAAAGAAGTTATTGCATTTCTAACAATATTTTCCCAGGATGGCTCATGTTGTTGATCACTAGTCAAAAAACATGCTTCCTCAAGACTAAAGAAAGAGGGCTGGGGATTTAGCTCAGTGGCATAAGCGCCTGCCTGGCAAGTGCAAGGTCATGAGTTCGATCCCCGGTACCGAAAAAAAAGACTAAAGAAAGGAACAACATAAAATTATGAAAACTATAATGAGATACTTTATGAATCTACCCCAGAAACAAACAAGAAACCTAACAATCAATGATGAAGGGCTTTAGATAATCACTTGGCAGGAGATTCAAGTATTAAGATGACCATCAGACAAGACAACTTTAAAGACCACTGAAAGTCTGTAATTCCAACCAAAAAGCCCCAAAGGACTAAAACAAAACAAAACAAAAGCAGTGTTAAAACATCTCCATATTTAGGTTACTTGTTAACTTCTAGTATCCCTGGAATCTTTTATGAGTTTACCATGCTGGATTAGTCAATAACATGTTCTGGAAAGAATATGGCTTCAGGGGATGTATTCATTTCCTGTACCTACCAAAACAAAATACCACAAGCTTCCTATCCTGACAAAACGAAATTGTATTTTTTTAACATTGTTGGAACCAGAAGTCCAAAATCAAGTTTTGTACAGGGCTGCACTTCATTTGAAGACCTCACTTAGAAGACTCTGTTCTTTGCCTCCTCCAGCTCCTGGTTGCTTGCTTTGTGGCTATATCATTCCACATTGCCTCGTTTTCTGTGCACTTTCTTCTCTTCTGTCTGCATCAAATATTCCTCTGTTTTTCTCTTGTATGAGAAGTTGTTATTGGATTTAGGGCCCATCCAGATAATCCAGGATAATTTCATATAATTTAATTCCTTTTGCAAAGATCCTTTATCCAAATAAGGTAATATTCATAGGTTCTGAGATTTAAGACATGGACATATCTTGGGGAGGAGGGATCATGTTTTGATCAGTTATAAAAAGGCAGTGCTGGGACCCTGAGAGGAAATGTGATACATACAGTGGAAAGACGAGGAGCAGGTGCCATACCAGGCTGCATCCCATTTGCGGAGATAGTATCCTTCTGACACTACTGAGAAGATGGAGCATGACATCTTCTGCAACAACTGCTCTCAATGCCAACCTCTTTTCTGAGATTTTTTGGAGATACACATACAAAGAAATGCATAAGCTACACCAACTTGTTTTATAGTAGAGCAAAGGAATTCCAGAGGATGAAATACATAGGTTTTTGTTTTTAAAACACTGACCAATCACTCTGTATGAGCCAGCACAGGGGTAGCAAAGATTCGCCTTTTTAGACCAAAACCAATTAATTATGAGTGCTTGACTAGAATTTGATGTTAAAGATGTTGAACACATACTATGTTTATGCATTCAGTCAACAATATTCATTTTCCATGGATAATATACAGTATAAGGCACTCTTCTAGATACTTGGCATACATCAGGCATACAAAGATCCCTGCCTTCATGGAGCTGACATTCTGGTTGGAGACCAGAGATAGGTAATAAATAATATGTGTAATTAATAAATAAGTAATATAGTGTGTCAAAAAAAAAACACCATGAGTTATACAGAGAGAGACAGAGACAACAACAGCAATGGAGAGATTAGAACATTGTAAGGAACATCAAAAGTTATAGGGACCAGGGATCACTTTTAAAGGGAGTTGTCAGATTAGGCCTTATAGAAAACATGACATTTGAGCCAAGATCTGTCAGCAGTATGAACCATGCAGATGCAGAGGAAGAGCCATCTGCACGGGTGCCTGGCGTGCTTAAGGAATATCAAGGAGGCCGAGCATCAACCAGCACAGTGAGTGAGGGAGCAGTGGGGAATTAAATAAGAAAGGAAATAGGAACCTACAACACATAAAGCTCTAAAAGTAACAGCAAAACTTTGGCTTCTAGGCTCAGTGAGGCTGAGAGCCATTGGAGAGTTTTTCAGGGATAATATGATTCAAATTACCTGTTTAAAGGATGCAATTTGCCTCTTCGTTGAGAGGCAAAGGGCCAACAGACCAATTAGGCAGTCATTACAATAATGTAGGCAAAAGTTGATGCTGGTTTGGACTAGTAGAAGTCAGAAGAAAATGAAATCTGGGTATATTTTGAAGGTAAATTCACCAGAATTTCTTCTTATCGTAGGATGAGATGTATAACAGGTGATTCTGGGCTTTTGGCTTGAATATCCGGAAGGTTATAGCTGTCATGTACTAAGGTAGAGAAGGCTACAGACTGAGCAAGTTTTGAACAAAAAAGCAGAAATCTTTTTTAAAAAGTTGAATTTAAAGCTGGGTGTAGTGGCACATGCCTATAGTCCCACCACTCTGAAGGTTGAGGCAGAATTGCAAATTAGAGCCCAACCTGGGTAATTCAGAGCCTTACTGTGACCCTATCTCAAAATTTTAAAATGGATTTTTTTTTTAAATGTAGCTCAGTGTGAAGGCCCTGCATTCAATCCTCAGGGCTGGAAAAATAAAAGGTTGTTTATGAGTTTGAGATATATCCAAGTGGAAATTTCAAACAGACAGTTATATATTTATTATGGGGTAAAATATAACAATAGGTTTTTGAGGTCAGCTGTGGAGTTTTTGAGGTCAGCCATGGACATAGGATGAGATATGGTATTCATACCAAATATTTGCCATCTCCATTAGGCACTGTCTTATTTAATCCTCATAATTACCTGACAAGTAGGTATTATTGTTTGACTTTTCCAGATAAGGAAATCTAGTCCTAGATATATCAATAAATTGTCCATGGTCATGTAGCCAGTAAATGATAAAGCCAAGATCCTGCCTCCAATCCAACATCCTTCCCACCCTTTCCATTCTGACAAGGCATAAGTAGGTTATCTATAATTGCTCAACTGTTATTCAGTTGATTAAGGTTAGAGCGTTACTCAGTCTTCTAATCAGAGACTTGAAGTCATTCTTCTCTTTTTGGGGTCATCTTACTTCAGACCAGACAAGGTGAGGGGCATTTGCTTGTCTTGCTCTCATGTCCCCACTGATTCACAGTAACTGACATTCTTCTTGACAATGTTTGCTAGTATTTGATCTTGGAAGTTTCTGTATCTTGTGTCATCTCAAATGGCTGAATATAATCCCATCTCTGCTCACCAGTATTGCCTGCTTGCTCTTGCTTCAGGGCCACCAGCTTAATCCCCACACTGCCTTTTCAAGGGGCAATGTCCAAGCACTGAAAAGTACCCTAGAAAGTTAAAGCGTCCAGCTCCAAATTACCCAAATAGTTGGTGGCAACCCAGTCTCTCCCTTTCCATTTCTCCCACTTGTTACTTTGTCTCATACTGAAGTCCCTTCATTTGGTCACCCCAGACCTTGCTAACAACAATTAGGCAACACAAGTAGAGTGTTTCCAGGATATACAGACCTTGGCATAAGCAGATATGGTATACAAAACATAGATAGGAAGGATTCAAATCATTTATTCTGAACCCCGGTCTTTCCTCTGTGTACAGAACGACTGCGTAACTTAGAAGTTTCTCATCATATTCAATTATCTGGGAATGGAATCTGTGAGATCCACCTGACTTGCTCTGTAGAGAATCCAGATGATAGTGTCTCATTTGAGTGGCAGCTCTCAGACAACATCTTTCTAAATGAAACAAACATCACCATCTTCTGGAACTCCAAGGATTCCAGGGACCGGAGCTACGTGTGCACAGCCAAGAATTCTGTCAGCAATTTATCTTTCCCTGTCTCTGCCAAGAGTCTCTGCAAAGGTAACAGTTGTCCTCAGGTCTCTTTGAGAGCCTTGAGGAGCTGTGGGGTGTGGCATGTCCTCACATGCTACACGATTCCCAGACAGTGGCAGTGGGAGGCAGCCACATAGGGGCTAGGAGAGCACAGCTGGAGCTCTGTGCCTCTCGCTTCCCCACAAAGTTTTTCCTCCTTTCTATCTCCTCCTCCCTGTATCCTCTTCCAAGAACAAAGGCTTGAGGAAGGCAAGATGCCTTTCCCACACCACCCTGTCTCTATGAAGCCCACCCTGTCCTGGTGCCACACAGACTCACACTTCCCAGAGAGCTTGGCAGAGCCCCAATGCTCTGGGCAAGAAGCACCCAGCCACCTCCTGCAGGCAACCCAGAAGGGGCTCAGTGAAAGCCTTGGAAAGAACACTCTGAGCTTTACCTGATCTGTCTCAAGAAATTCCACTTTTCTCTTTACAGATATTTTAACTAAAGACAATCTACACTGGAAAAATCCAACCTGGATTATAATTTGTGTGATACTTATAATCATCTTTACATTGATGATTATTTGCAGGAAAAAAACAGGCAAGTTCCTTCCTTCTTGTCTCTCTTCCTTGCTTTCAGGTTTGCGGTCTGTGACCTCTGATTGCCAAGGATCTGTTGTGGAGGACACGCGAAGGGAGGGAGAATGCAAACCTCAGCTCAGCTTGGTTACTGGGGTGACTCCCAGAGTGTGACAGTGCCTCTGTTAATGTCTTAAGGGAGGCATCCCACTGGGAAAAGAGGGACCATGGGCTGTGTGCCCTCACCCACATTCTCTACAGAGTGCTCCGGGGAAGGAGATAAAAGGTTTCTCTCACCGCACACATTTTAATGACCTTATTTTATTTTTCAGGTTCCCTTCATTTGTCTACTCAGCATCCTGGTGAGCATTCAGACTCTTATGAGGCAATCACAAAGCAGACAGAGAGACCCAAATGAAAGTGGAGAGCAGCTAAACAAGGGTTTGATAATGAGAGAAGGGAGTCACTGTTCAGAAGGACCCCATGGTGGGAGCAGAGATGATTTGTAACCATGAGATCTGCAGGGTCCTTCACACAGTTTCCCATATCATAATCAGGGTTGTTTCCCTTTCTTCTGATGGAGAAAATAAGTACAGTGAAAAGGTTCATGGTCTGTCCACTGCCACTCAGCAAATCTAAGATGGGGAGAGATCTGAGTATCAAAGGACAAAAGCCAAGCTGCCTGACTTCACCACTGGTGTTTGGCCGAGATTTGGGCAGTGGAAGACACATTGTGATATAGAAATGAAAAACAAAGTGTGATACAGAGATGGCAACACAGGCTCTGGACTCAGATTGGCTTTGAGTCTCATTTTGTGGGTGAGAAGTACAGGCACAGAGTTGAGGAAAGAGTATGCAGTCTAGAGTCAGAAAATAAGCATTTGTGTTCCTGTGCCATCATTTCCTGTGTGACTTTACAAGTCACTGGAAGTTTCTGAGCCAAAAGTTGTTCATCTCTGAGTTAATCAAATCTACCTGAAGAGCCTCTGAAAGTTTAATGATGTTATGTATGGGGATTCATTGGCTGCTTTATACTTGGTGGAGATCCTCTTCTGTCAACTGCGTCACTTCATTCTCTACATATAGGACTTGAGGGAGACTCTGAAGCTTCAAGGCACCTCAAGGTCACCCCTCATCCATTAGAGGAGGTCAGAAGTAGATCACATGACTGAGAATGCTCTGCTTCAAACTAGAGCTCCAAAAACTGTCAAAACAAAGTGAATGAATGAACACAGTGAAGAGCGAGGCTTGGAACAACTGCTTCTTTGGGGTGGGAAAGTGCTCTGGGGAAGACACAGATCTGGGTGAGGAGTCACAGTGTGCTGTCATTGATGGTATCTTTTTGTGTTAACAACAGGACCCTCGGACAACATAGAGCTCGCTTCCATGTCTCCGGGGAGCACTGTGTATGCTCAGGTCACTTATCCACAGTCGGTGGGTCCTTTACATTCCATTGTTGTTTCTGCTCATACCACAATTACCACAAACCAAACACCACAAGCATCTGATTGAACCAGATGACATTCACTAGTGAGGGGAGAGGAAGGAAGCCACAGAGGTGCAATACTGTGTGCAGGACCATTCGCATGTCCTTATGATCACCCCTAAGGGAATGGGTATTTCTGCTCACTGTTTGCTGTTCTCTAACTTCTTGGGCATCCATAGGTCTTGTCCCTGCAGTGTAGCCTGCAGCATAATTGTGCAAATTAGATCTTCCTCCTTCCTCCCCTACAGTTTAGCACAACACTCAGTAATATTTGCTGGCATAAGGGCTTTCGGGCAGCTTAGAGAAGAACAGAAAAAGAGTGAAAACCTACAACTTCTCTATAGTAGGAGACACTAAAGCCATCAGCAGCCTTTACACCTTCACTCTCTTCTTGCAACACAACAGGATGTCCCATTATGACCTATTACTGGTCAAGCACCAGGAACTTCTCTGTCACTCCTCTGTCTTCGCCACCCGTAAGTCGAATACCTGTGATAGCATGTGCTAAATAACACTGCACAATCCATTCTGTGAGGCCAACTTTCATGTCTTTTGAAAAATAATCCAAGAAAACCTAGCATTGTGGAAGTGATGGAAATGATAACCCAGCTGGAAATCTTGACTTTATCCACCAAAGTTCCCTGGCTCTGCCCCTTGCAGGCACTTGTGAAGTAGGCTCCTTGAAGAGAGGACAAGAAGAGACACTCTCACTTGCCACTTCCTGTTGAGTCACTTCCAAAAATCAATAAACTAATCTCTGGCCAACTAGTTAGTATTTTCTTCAGCAACAGCAACAAAAATTTACACTTTGGAGAGTTTCTTAGGTCTTAATAATTTTTTAAATATTCTTTCATTAATTTAAAGGGTCCGAATTTATGAGCAAGATCTTCAAACTGCATAAGGACTTCTGTTGATATAACCACAATACATATTCAGATAGAGTCATTCCGAAAGCCAGATGTCTGTAATCTGCCAATTCCTGATGCTTAAGAAGACCTCAGTAAGATGGTTACCAGATAGAAGGGCAGGGATAAGTGGAACAGGAAAAGTGGGCATCTCCAACTCTACTAGTAGCTAGTAAAAAACCTGGGACAAAAGACATAATGCAACAATCATCTGGTATACAGGATATTTCTTTAAAAACAAGGGAGCAAGTGTAGTTGGAGGCAGGACAAAAGTACTTCCTCTCTTCACAAAACAAGGCACTCTTTCTGTTTCTTTCTCTCTGGTTCTTGAGGCCTCTGATTTACTGGGCTGTTGCTCTTTTGTTGGGGGCTCAGAAAATGCCATGATAGTTTTGCAGATCTGAGCTGCTGGCACTTGGTATCCAACTCCTCTTACTAAACAGTCCTGGCCTTCCTCTAAAAAAAAATTGATATATCTCTTCTTTTGTCATATTGCTTTTCCAAGTATCTTAGTTACTTTTCTCATTACTGAAACAAAATACCCAACATCCAAAGTTAAGGGAGGAAGGTTTATTTCGTTCACAGTAGAGGTTTCATTCTATAGTCAGCTGGCTCTAAGGCAGGATGGCACTGCAGAGGGGCATCACAGAGAAGAAACAGTTCATGGTGGGCAGAAGGCAGCAAAGCAAGCAAGGGGGTAAGATAAGCTTTTTATCTGTGCCTTACATTGTATCCAGTCTTGATTAGGGGGGTAATAAACCTGTCAGTGGATTTATTTAGTAATCACCCACCCTTAATCCTATCGTCCTTAATGCTATAATTGTGCTATGAATTCACCACACACTTAGATTCAGCCACCTCTGAAAAAGCCTGACTTATGACTGCATGAGGCATTGGAGAAACATCTAGACACAAGCCATACCACCAAGATAGACAGATAGACAGACAGATAGATAGATAGATAGATAGGGATATAGAGATATAGATAGATATAGATATCTTGTGTATATGTATGTATTATATAGATTTATGACTCTTGTCTCTGTGAATCAAATATATATTATTCTTTTTACAGAAAGTGGATATCCCACCACATACAAAAAACAATGATTCTGCTACAATTTATTCCACAGTTAATCATTCTAAACAGGTAAAACCATAACTTTTTCCATGTTCTTTTATTTTTACCTCTCCCCAGATACACTGTTTTTCTAATAAATATAAATAAACAGTCCCTTTTACAGATATTCAGATTCTGGGAGGATACAGAAAGTCTCAGAAAGTCACCAAACCATACCCAAGAAATAGGATCCTCAAACATAACTGAATTTTAACCTACTTGTTTTTAACTTCATCTTGCTTCATGCTTTCAGTATCCCTAATATCTGCATGTTAGGGCTCTGTCATCATCTCTTAGTAGTCATGAAGTGATGGCTGAGGTTCTGGTCTCTATTAACCTGTTTTATTTTCCTCTTGTTTCTATAGAATAAGCCCATTTATCCCAGTACAAGTGCCCTTTATATTGACAAGTAAGTTGCAGATAAGCTTCAGAATGACAGATCTTATGATTCCATGGGAAACAACAAAAAAGAAGAAACCTGATTTTCTTCCTGGTAACAGAAACTGAATCCTAGATAGGATCATCACTTCCAGTCTTGAGATGTGGACCTGTTTGCATGGCCAAACTCTTAAGGAGAAACGTCACCTCCTGCATATGAACCAAGTAATGAGTTCCAGTTGACTCCGGGATAAAACACGCTTTGGATAACACCCCTGCATATTGACTTTCTCTTTGATAATGAAACAGTTATGACTGACAGATTATAATTCAGCAGGTAACCATGTCTCAAATTTTAGAAAGCAGCATATTGACTGCAAACAACAGAAGAGAAAAATAAAAGTTGTCTACCTTAAGTTAACCTCACACACTGGCTACTAATTATACTATGAATTCACGAGACAGGATGAGCAGCAAGCTTCATCAGGAAAAAGGAGATTTCTAAAAAAAAAGTCATGGGTGCTTCAGAAAAGGAGAGGACAAGGAAAAGGTCATAGTGGTGACCAGAGGCAGAAAGATGCTATTAAGTCCCCTTGTTGCTTTGCTGCCTTCTGCCCACCATGAATGCTTCTCCTCCATGAGGCCTGTCTGCCACACCACCCTGCCTCAGAGCCATCCAGTTATGGACTGAAATCTCTACAAACTGTGACACAAATAAACCTTTTTCCCTTTACCTCTGGGTGTTGGGTATTTTGTCTCAGTAAGGAGAAAAGTAACTAAGACACAGTATTCAGCAAAACTGTTTAACAAATAAATGAATATGTAATGGACTTTGTGAGAATTAAGTGAGACAATACAACTGGCCCTTTGTAATTGTGAATTTTGTCTCTGTAGTCAATCAACTGTGGATTGAAATATTTTTAAAACTGAATTTGTACTGAATATGTACAAGTCTTCTACCCTCACATGAAAAATAATGTTCCTCTTCCCCTAGAAAGCTTTCCCTGATTTTTTGTGAGGCTGAGGTATCTTAGTACATATAGTATATGTTTTAGTATATTTTGTCACAAAAAAATTTATGCTCACTTTAAACAATTCAAGTAATCCACAAACAAAAACCCACTAAAATCACAATGATAACTGTAACTAGTAGTTCCAAATTAAAATAGTAACATTTTTACCAGAATGACTAATTATGTGGCAAGTACTGGGCAGACTCTCAGCATAGAAAGGAGAGCTGATGAGAATATCTAACAACATTTCCTTTCTTGTGGGAAATAGGTGGATGCAACCAACTGTGATGTTCTGAAGGTAAATATACTAATCCCTGGATGCCTCAATATATAAATTGTTCATTTCACAAGCAAGGAAGAAAATATTCAGTGTTTATAAAATTCTTATCAAAAAAATTTTTGTCAAAAAAGTGAGCTTGTTCTTTAATATTGTTACTGTAGAATGGAGGAAATTATGCTGCCATTAAACTTCTTTGATTGAGGTAAGAGGACTGTGATAGGCTGTCCTGGGAAGGGAAGGGAAGGGAAGGGAAGGAAAAGGAAGGGAAGGGAAGGGAAGGGAAGGGAAGGGAAGGGAAGGGAAAAGAATAAAGACTGTCTCCCCCATTTAAGCATCCCCCATCATATCCATTATGCAGTCAGGCCTGAAGGACCCCCTACTCACATGGCTGCTGCTTTTCCATAACAGGTCCTCACTTGGCTCATAGAATAATCCAATCTTCTCTTACTTCTTCTATGCCTTTATGCACTCAGTTCTTTCTGGAATCTGTACACATGCTATTATTCAGGCCTGAACTTCAACTTCACTTGTGTAGAGAAGCCTTCTCTGACATACTCATCCTCCCTACCTTAAAGATTGGCTCTGCCAGTTATAAGGTCTCATAGAGCCATGCATTTCCCTAGTCATTTATTAAAATTTTAACTTAATGTACATTTACCTAATTTCTCTGTATGTAGATGTCAATATAAATCTCTACTGGAACCTAAGTTCCAAGAGAATAGGGACTGTATCCCCAGAATCTTGGATAGTATCCAGTCCATCAAAGTAAAGGAGCAGTAACTATTGTTCAATGAATGAACAAACAAGAACTAGGAAGTAAGTTTAGTGGATGTGGGGGAGAAGAGAATTTAAAAAGACTAAAAGACCTAGGTCCAGAATGGATGAATTGGCATTTCCAGAATATAACAAATGTTGGTGAATACTGGGAATATCAGAAGATGTTCCTGCTGTACCAAAAGGGACAGGTCCTCAATGGATTCACACCAGGATAACAAACCCTAAACTCTCCTATCACAATGGCCTTCTCCTTCTTCCTTCTATTCCCCATGCTCACTGATCTTTTCTTCCTCTGTTCCTATCTGACCACGTTTAATTTCTTCTCCTTAGCTCAATAAAGTCATTGTTAACTCTTTAAGTACCTTCATCTTTAACTTTCCACTCTGCTGGGCCCAATACGGAAAGGATTCCCCTGTTTCCATCTTAGTTTCCCACTGACTACATTCAACCTGAGAAGTGCGTAAGAGAAAAATCACAGAATGCTATAGCATACTACAGATCCATTCCACTTCTCTTCAGTCTTTCATTACATTCAATAATACTTTTACTACCTCAGCTACACCAAACTCTCTCAATGCTTTACATATTCTCCATCATACTACACTATCACTTACGCAGTGGATATTAACCTCTGGCTGTTCATTAGAGTCACCTCGGGATGATTTGAAACCACCAGAGGCAGAGCCCAACCTCCAGAGATACTGTACTGATACACTTGGTCTAGGCAGGAGCTCAGGCAACAGTGTTTTTTAACTCCCCGGCTGATTCCAGTAACCTTAATTAGAGAAGCATTCGATTTTACATGCAGATTGCACAGGGTTTGTCTTTAAAATTAATGTCCTCATTGAGGTTCTGTACTTATTCTTGGGTACCTTAGGTACCCAAGATAGAACTGATGGCATCTTTGTGGATTTGAGAAACAACTAGAGTTGAAATATCCCCTCTCTTTCTACACTCCACATGTACCAGGCATTGTTCATATGTCTAATTCCCTCAGTGCTAGCAAATAAGGCTCAGGCTGGAAACAATCCAAATCAAATAAATGCTGAGAAAAAGGTATCAGGACACTAGGATGGGGGTTCTGTAGGGACGGGGAGTAGCAAGTGATGAATTTAAAAATGCTGGAGTATAACTCAATGGTACAGCACTTGCTTAGCATGCATGAGCCCTGCATTCCATGCCCTAGCACTGTAAAAAAGGGAAAAAATGAAGCAAGTATTCTCCTGGCATACTTTTTAAGACTAGGATCCTAACGACAGATGTTTTGCCCCACTATACTGTTGCTGTCATTGTTGTTGTCAGTGTCTTGTTGCTATCATTGTTGTTGTTGTCACTAATGAAAAATTTGGATAATTCACTCAGAGATCCCGATTTCCTACTTCTCTTTAACACACTGGGCCATTCCTACAGGGCCACAATTATCTTAATAGAAGTTGTCTTATTTAGGGGCTTGCACTCTCCATTTCACATGTGGCCTTCCCTGCCCTATATACTTCACTCACTTGTGCTATCCACCTGATCCCTAAAAATATTTGTTTCCACCCTATATCCTAAGGCATCCCTCATATTGATCAAAGAAGCACCCTATTTAGTCCCAAAACAACAATATCTGATCCTCCTTGCCCATGACCCATTCTTGGCTCCAAGCCAACACCTGAATCCTATGTGGCTCTAAGACATGTACTTTAACCTTTTCATAAAGAACCACTTACCCTCCCTTGGGGCTTCATGTATACTTTGATATGAGGAGGATAACCACAGCTGTATACAGAACAGAGAGAAGACAGCCCTACTCCAGGGTCACTTTACAGATATTTGACCTTGGATTTCAAGAATGGGCTGAGAATTAACTTCCCAACCAGACAGAGAATAAGTCTGACCCTCTGACTTTCCCTTTCTTAAAGGTTAGCTAAAGACACTAAGAAAGTGAAAGAGAAGATCTCACCGCTGTTCATTTACTAGCATATCTCTAGATTGCATGGCTGTGTCCAAAGCTTTTCCCTCCCCACACCTCGCATCACTCCTCTGAAGCTGCACTCTTCAAAGATACCACACTCTCAGACACAGCCTTCCCTCTGCCTTCTGGTGCTCTCTGCAAATCTGACATTACAGAATCCTTCAGACTCTTGAAATTTCCCTCCTTTGACTGCTCATTAAATCATATCCCAGTTTCCTCCTGTTCTTCTGGCCCCTCCTTACTTCCCCCTAGCTTGACTTCTTTTACAGTTCCTGTCCTGTAAATAGATTTGTTATCACATAATCACCTTAAATTCTGCTTTTCTCTCTTCCTGTGTTCATTTTCTTAGACTAAATGTCAGTAAATGTTTAATGAAACAAGAGGAGTGTTTGTCTTATCATAACCCTCTTAATGAACAAAGAAAAGGAGAACAACCATTTTGAAACTCTTCTTGGTATCTGAGAATTCTTCCAAATCATAGGTGGAATTCATGGCAACATAATGCAAAACAGAAAGTAGCTTGAACACCAAACATTTCAAAACAGAGGTTTTTTTCCAAGGAAGAAAGGGCACAAGAAAGGAGCCAACCTATATTACAAGGTAAAATGTGTAGTTAAGTAATACATAGTCCAAATTTTTATCATTATATATTTAGATAACAAAATACATGTTAAACAACAAACCTACAAATAATTTAATTTAATCAAGAGTTGGCACTTAGTAATTTATTTAGTAAGCTTTTAACTGCTCCCATGTTCTAGTTACTAAACATTGTGTATATGACAAGATAGGTATGGTCTCCATTCTCAGGGATTGTAGGGGTAACTCAATTAAAAAAATATGTAATATCTCTAAAGAGGCAAACACAGATAAATGCATGATAGCCTTCTTAGATCAGTGCTGGGAAGGAGGACTGTAAAGATACTAACCATGACTTCGCTCATGCCAACATTAAACCACCTCAGGCTCTAACGTGCTCACTGTCCTGTTTGTGGAACTCTATGACATGGGCCATGGCATGGTTTTCATCAGTCATAGCTACACTAATCTCATCTTCTCCAAGAGGCTTTCTCTGGTGTCTCTACCTAAAATTACTCTCCACCTGCCCACCTCCATTCATTCTGTATTGTAGCTCTTTGTTTTCTCACAGCGCTGCTGACTACTAGAAAATACATATTTGTTTATCTGGAGGTTTTTGCCTGACTACTCCACTGCACTGCATGTTCGTTGAAAGCACAGTTTTTTCTCTATTTTCTTCTGCTGCATTCCTACAAGTCAGAATAGTGCCTGACACAATCCAGATATGATACTCTAAATAGCTGGCCAATGAGTAGAAGAATAATTAGAGAATAACAAGTGTAAATACATAAGGTGATTGAGGAAGGCTTCTCGGAGGTGATGACTTTTGGTTTGCTCCCATTTTTTAAAAAAATTATTATTTTTACAAATTATAAATTATTATGTTATAAATAATAAACTACAACAAAAACTTCTCATCTGGTATAAAGGTACAAAATCAGTGATTCTCAACTTACAGCATGCCTTCTTTTAGGAAGTCACCTAACAGAATCTCAGGGTAGTATGTCAGTATAGCAGAAGGAATATAGGAGAAATATTAAACATTAAATGTTTAATTTAATGTTTAATGTTAAATTTATTAAACATTAAATGTTTAATATTTCTCCTATATTCCTTCTATGTGCCTTCCCATGCTATAGAAATAGTATCTAAAAATCTATATTTCCTAGACATTCATAAAGCTAGAAAAATGTGTCTTTGCCTTTCTTCAACTTTTTTCATACAGATACAGATTTGAAGAAGGCAGAGTTGGATTTAATGGGTGTCAGCATTTCAGAAATAGAATTCATTTTTCAGAAATAAAATATATGGAAATTGATGATGTAAGTGCACATGGGAGATGGAGAACAGGGGCTATGATAAGTTGAATGTCTTTGTGGTTGACTGAAATTCAAAACTAAAGTGAAGAATGTTTGGAAAAGAAGATGATTCAGTCTTAAATCAATTTCAGCTACCTAAGGCCAACTAAAGGCTATTCAGTGGATGCTCAGAAATCAAGACTGGAACAACAGAGCCCAGATGGAGCTGGAGACACAAATTTAGGAACCTTATGCATTTGGGTGCCATCGGAAGCCATGAAATTGGTGAAATCAACCAGAAATTGTGGGTGTTTAGTCAGTGGAGGGGATTTGTAGGGAGCCCTCAGTAACACAACTGAGCAGGGAAATCCAAGAGATGGAAAAGATAAATAAATAAAAATGACAGAAAGGAGAACCGACAGATCCCAGAGTCATAACACTTTAAGATTAAAAAAAAAATAGGTTCATGAAAGTGAAAGTAACGACAAATTCTGCAGAAAGCCTAAGATATACCATTGCGGTAAGTGAGAGGTCATGTGTGACAAGAAGATGAGCAATTTTAGCTTTGACTATCATGTGAGGAGATGGTACCAATACTACTCATCCTGTTGCACTCATCTGCCCACTGTTTCTTAAAGGGTTTAGCTCCTGGGTGGCTCTTCAATTCTTAAACACCACTGTTTTATAATTCTAATCACTTAGTTGAGCCTTCTGGTAATCCAACTTTTCAGATCCTTGACCCCCGCTTTGATGTCTGGCCCTCCATTCCCTTCACTCCTTTAGCTTTCAGCCTTTCATTTCTGTAGTAATAACATTGTACCAAAGAGTATAACCCATTTATAATCTTAATTACAAGTATCTCACTGTCTCTAATCACTGCCTTCTTCCAATCATCTTTCCATTTCATTTCTTCCTATATTCCAACTCAACCATCTTTTAACTCCCATCCCTAACCTATAGTCCATTTTGGGCAACTACTTTCTACTACCCCTTGTGCCTCTCATGTCATTACTATTCTCCCACACTCTGTTCCATATCCAGCTTCATCATAACACTTCTTCATTTGAATCTCTCTCTTATATTTTATTGGATCCAAACCTGACCTCTCAATCTTCCCCCAACCTGTTTTTCCCACAGTGTTCCTCAGGTCAGTAAACTGAACGATACCTTCCCAGTTACCCAGGCCAAAAATCTTTGAGTTGGTTTTTCTCAGACCCCTACACCAAAGCTGGTTTCATATGTTTTTAGTTCTTCCTTTAAAATAGAACTGTAGTCATTTGCTTCAGTGCTGCTACCATGGTTCAAAACACATGATCTGTTATCTAAATTACCACAGTAACCCTCTTACTAGGTTACTTATCCTGCTCTCTTCAGTATATTTCAGTATATTTTCAACACAGAGTGATCCCCTTAAAGCCTAAGAACATAGCATTCCTCTGTTCAAATCCTCCAGTGGCAGTGATATATGTGCACCCATGTTTATAGCAGCACAATTTGTAATAGCCAGATCTTGGAAACAACCTAAGTGCCCATCAACTGAGGAATGGATAAAAAAGTTGTGGCATTTTTATACAATGGAGTACTACTCAGCTATAAAGAATGACCACATTGAGATATTTATAAATAAATGGACATGACTTGAGGCCATACTCATAAGCGAAATAAACCAGACTCGCAGGTGTAAATACCGTATAGTCTCCCTAGTATGAGAGTTGATAAGAGTATATAAGATTTTATGGTAAGCATGAGTCCCCATCTCATAGCTTTGAAGCCTTTCAATATTTTCATTCATCAGTTGAAATGGTTTTATTCTGCTTTGTTTGACTATATCATGCATGATGGTATGAACAGCTGTTTTGAAGAAAACAAAACAGG
>PVJX010025160.1:0-27238 GCA_004027295.1 Dolichotis patagonum | reverse complement strand
CCCTTCAGGGCTCCTTCCCTGGCTGTAGACTGTCTCCTCTTATTTGTGTGCTGATCGAGGCTCCGCTGGGAGGTCCAGGGTCCCTGCAGATCTCTGGCTTTCTGTCTGCTGTGCTCCTCTCCGGTGCTGCTTGGCAGCTCCAGCCACCTCTGTTTCTCAGACTCTGCTCTGTCTCCACACGGGGAGTTCCCTGGGCTCCGCCTGTGCGCCCTCCCTGAGTCCCATCCTGGACACTTTCAAAGTTGTGGCCATCTCTCTGGGCTCTCCATCTCCCAGGCCCACCTGCTTCTGCCATCTGAGAGCATAGCATTTGCAGACCATTGCTTCCCATACTTTTTCAGCTCTGGGGGTTGAGGTAGACGGTCATGTCCGTCTACATTCAGTCCCCAGGGGCAGCCGTCTTCTCTGTGGAATTCCTGTGTTCCCATCATTCACTGAGTGACTCCCTACTCTGCTCCACCAGCCTGGTCCACCCTCATATCCTTGTTTGTGTGTCATACTCCCAGGTCACCTGTCTCTCCCAGCACCCTTGGCCAGGTCCTGGTAAGCAGATGGATCCAGGCAGTAGATGTACAGAATTCTGCATAAGTCAGTGCTGTCAGGCTGGTTTGGTGAGATGTTTGGGGGCAGGTGCATGAGTGCACACACACACACATCTACTCCTGTGCTCCTTTGTGATGTGTGGAAAACCATGCATCACCATTCCCCAGATTCCCACCATCCCAGGAGATCCACACCGATGCCCCTCTGCCCATGTTTCTACCTCCTTTCTGAACTTCCATATGCACTGGCAGAAGAGGAGGGCATCAAAATGCCCTAAGTTGGGTTTGAATCTTTCGGGAGCCACTGCCTGCAGGGAGAGGTGTGTGGAGGCAGTGGGCCCAGGCCGAGCCAAGCTGGCAGCCTGGACAGGATCAGTCAGCTGCCATCGCCCAAAGAACAGAGGCATCACACTGAATCTAACTGCCAGGGTGCTGCTGCCATGATGGCAGTAAGCACTGACTGGACTAAAAGGGCAGCTGCAGCTGTTCTGCTGCTGTTGTCCCCACCACGGAGTCAGCCCTGAGGGAGGAGAGGCCAAGGCAAAGACAAGAGATGATGCCATCATGGCTCAGAACAGCCCCAGGGAAGAGGAGTGAGTGCATGAGGAGGTCTCATGTGTCCCTCACTTATTCTGCCTTTGTACTGCTGTTCTCAGCTCATCCGACATGGCCTGACATAGGGGACACCTTCCTCGGGGACGGGAGGTGTGTGATGGGTGACGGGCAGGGAGCTTTGCTTACAGGAGCCCTGAAAAGAAGCTGCAGCCATGGTTTGTGTAGCTGGGGTTGGCCCTTGCAGAGGCAGTGTCCAGAGGATGTAGGGCCACAGATTCAGGCTGTGCTCAGACGGTCACATGCTACTGAGTCTCATCTGTCTATACAAAGCTGGTTGCTCCCAGAGAGCAAAGGGTAGGCAGCTTGGGGTGAGTGACTGGACCAGCTGGACCATGAGGGGCTCTAGGGACAGGATGTCTCCAAATAGTGAGACAGGTGTGACTTCCAAGGCCCCACGCCAGGCCAGCAGACCCCTGGGAACAGTGGCCCTTTCCTTTGGCTGCTCCCAGCGTGCAGTTCCTGCCCCCCCACTTCCCCCCAGCGCAGACCTGCATGGTCCTGCGTGGCAGGTGCATCCTTGTGCCAAGAGATGGCCTGCACTTTTTCCAGTTTTTCTGGACTGGCCTGTCCCTCTGCACAGTGACCGAGCTCACTGTGAGACTCTGCAGGGCTTGTCATTACTGCAATGTCACTGTCTCGTCCTGAGAGGGAGGGGGCAGAGTGACTTTCATTCTGTGTTTGGAGATGGGGAAACCCAGGTGCATGGAGATTGGCTGACCCTCAGGAGGTCACGTAGCTACAGTGCCATGGCCAAGGACAGGTGTCGGTGTCCCTGGACCATCCTGCTTGGACGGGGTGGCCAGGGCTACGTGGTGAGCTTATGCAAGAGGATGATCAGTATTCTGACTGTTGGAGGAGCTTTTCGGCAGCTGAGGGGCGGCAGGAACTCAAAGAGGATCATGAACCCTTTAGAAATGTGAAGTGCTGTAAATACGAACAACAAGAAGCCGTTTTCATAATCTCCACATTTTCCATTGTGTTGCAAATTCTTGTACATTTCCTTGCTCCTTGGGAAAGATGAAGGCGGCCTGTTTAATAACCATACTATTAGCAAGTTATCAAGTATGTGATTGCATTTCCCAGAAAGCACCTCAGCGTCTGCGGGATCATTTCACATCTGCCTTTTCTGCTCACACTCAGCAATTCCAGCCCCGCGGCTGGCGCTCCTTGGTGGAAGATCGGCTGTGGATGGTGGTTGAGGGAAATTATTTTTCAAAGGGAGGAAAAGAGTATCCAATTTACAGATGTCTTGTGTAATGCATGAAGCAGGAATGACTCTTCTCGGCCCCGGGTGTGGATGGATTTAGCAGGCGTCAACAGAATGCAGGAATGGGTGTCAGATGGAGGCAACTTCTTCATAAAAGTTCTCAGCAGAATCCTGGGGTTCACTTTCTGCTGTATTGAATTCGGCGCCTTGATCCCCCTGACCCCAACAGTTCCTCCTGCCATGCTTCCCAACACTTTCTGGAGCAACCTGGGCACTGCTGTTTCTCCCTCCCTGGACGTTCCAGGTCCCTGGTTCTGTTGGCGTGGCTTCCCCACCTCAAAATGTTTGTCCGGCATTTGTGAGACAAAACACATGACCACCAGAAACACACGACCACTGGAAACACATGACCACCAGAAACCTTCCTAAGAAATATTTGTAGGTGTGATGCACTAAGGATCTGGAGAAGCAATCATCTTGAAGCCTAAATCCACTAAGCGATGTCCTGGTGAGGACAGGAGTGGACACAGCACACAGGAGGCTGGCTGTGAGAGGACAGGACAGGGATGTGTCTCCAGCCTGTGACTCTCCATCTCTGGAGGGACCTACCTGGCCCCCTCCTGCCTTCTGGCTTCTAGAAATGGAGAAATGAAAGTCTGCTGATTAACTGCTCATTTTCTGGTACTTTGTTAGGGTAGCTCTGGAGGTTAATGGACTTGGAGACCCAACATCGACTGTCCAAGCACTCCCTGGTGTAAGACCTATGTCTCCCAAATGCCCAAGCCCCACAACCTCTGAACATATCACCTCACGTAGCAAAAGCGCTTTCCAGGCAGACAGGTCAAGGGAGGGATCTGAAGTTGGGAGCCTGGACCTCCTAACTGAGCTCAGTGTGGTCTTGGGGTCCCCATGAGAGGGACGCAGGCGGAAAAAGAAGAGAGTCAGGAAGATGAATATCAGGTTTGAGTGATATGCTTTGGAGACGGAGGAAGGGGCTACAAGCCAAGGGATGTAGAGATCGCTAGAAGGCGGAAAAGGCAAGGAGCAGGCTCTTCCTGGAACCCCAGGAGAAAGCAGCTCCATGGAGGGGCTGAAGTCTTGGATGCACGACCTGTAAGGTAAGCAAGGCCCTCTGCTTGTGGAGTTTGTTGTAGTAACAGCATGGGTTCTTTTTGTGGGCACCAGGGCCAAGATCCAGACAGCACTCTACTCTGCTCACCTTCCCGGCTCACTGCCTGTGTGGTTCCTATCTAGATGCCCCCCAATATCCTCAGGTGCTCACAGGTGAGGTCTTTGGAAGGTGATTGTGTTGTGAGACTTACAGCTGACTTGCTGTTTGGAAGCCAGGCCTGGTGGAGAGAGACGGGTCATAGGGGCATGGCCTGGAAGGGTTCTTCTCCTTCCCAACTTCTCCCTTCATTCTCTGCTTCCTGTCCACCATGCTGTGAGCAGTTCTCCTCCGCCAGAACCCTTTGCTATCCTGTTCCTGCCTAGAAGCCAGCCAGTGATGCCCTGAAACTCGAGCCACCATTAACCTGTCCTCCTTGAAGAGGTGGGTGTGTGGCTTTGGTTCTCAGTGACAGCAGAGTGACACTATTAAGCCCCACTGCCTCTGCCTCTGATGGACAATGAGCCCAACTCCTACCTCCAGTGTGGCCTCTTCCCCTGACAGTGCTCAGCCCTTTGCCAACCCCTTCTTCTGTCTGCTTCACCTTGGTCCTGAATTTGTGCATTTTGGCTCTGTGGATTCACCCAATCTCAGATCTCAGTATTCAGAAAAGCTTTCATTCCTTAGCCACCTCTTGTTGTCTAGGGATGGCTTAGAGGTTACTAGAGGAGGTGCGAGGTCAGAGGGGGGACCACACCATTTCACAGGGATCAGCAGGGACCTGGTGTCTGCCGAGTCCCTGGAGTCTGTCCTTGTGGGCACCAAGCGGTGACTTTTTTCTTTTTTTGCTTTTGCAGGAAATTAGCAAAAACCTTCATTATGCTGGGGACCAAGCCTGAGCCTCACCATGGCCAGAGACCAGGGGAGGGGACACCTCTGTCACCTCTGGCTCTCTCTGGCTGGAGTGCACATATCCAGTCTCAGCCTCTGTGTCTTCCGGTCCCCATGTGATCCCCCAGAGCCTGAGGCCCCTGTGTTGGGAGTCTCTGTCTCTTCACAGCTGCTGGTGTCACTCACAGCTGCATCATACTGTGTCTGTGTGTCTTTCTCTCCCATGCAGTGCTGGGTTACCAGGCCGGGACTTGACCCGCTTCGTCAGCCCTAATCCTGCGTTCATACCTGTTGAGCGAGTACAGTGAGGCCTGAGCAGCACCCGAGGGACCTCACAGAGTCACCCACCTGCTTGTGTGCCACCTCCCTGCCCCTACCCGGACGCCAGCCCCGGCCCCTGGGTCATCAAAGTCCACCTCAGACTCACGAGAAAGCCAAGGATGATCCTGCCCCGAGCCTGATGGTCATCGTGCCAACAGCCCAGGACCCCGCCCAGCGTTCTGGAAACGCAGCCTATCTGGACGGTAAATGAGCGCCGGGCCCCTGGCTGCAGAGGACCTTCTTCTTCGTGGAGCAGACGCTCTGCTTGTGGAAGCAGGAAGCCACACTCTTGCTCTCCATTTCAGCATGGCTTCCCATCTGGGGGGTCTCCCTGGCTTGGGTGCTCCCCTGGGGCTGGCTGATCTCTCCTCTTCCCCTTTCCCACCCCAAGCCTTTGCTGAGCCCTCCTTCCTTCTATGACCCTCACCCACCCAGCTGCTGTCCCTCCCCTAAATCACCCAGTTCCAGGAGCCTGAAGACTGGGGACAGTCCTACGCCCCAAACCCACTGATGCTAAGCTGCCTCCTCCCTCTCTCAGGGAAGCCAGAAAGGCTGGGTCTCAGATCCCTGGGCACCTTCCAGCCTCTGACCCACCTTCCCTTCTATGGCATGCCTGTCACTTCCAGGGAAACTGACTCACAGTCCCCTTATGGATGAAGACCCTGGCACGATGCTTATTTTTAATACACTTGGAAATAACGGAGGGGAAATAAAACAGGAGAGAGAAGGCTAGATCTGCCAGGAAAGGTGACCCGGGGGTGGCCAGCCTGGCAGAGACGACCCCCTCCCCCAGGAAAAGGCCCTGTCCCTGGCCAGGGCTGTCTCTGGTGCGGTCTCTGACAGTTGCAGTGTGGCGCTCGGGCTGGGTTCCTCCCCGGCCGGCTCCGGGCCTCAGCGTGCTGTGGCTGTTCCCTTAATGACTTCAATATGTCTACATCAGGCTGAGCACAGCGCTCGGGCAGAAACCTTGTTTTCGGCGAGGCAGCCTGGGCCTGGGAGCTGACAGCAGCTTCATTTTGTGGTTTATTCCTCCTGCCTTGCTTATGAAATCAATGTATCTCCTTATGATAATAAGTAATCAAAATTCAATGACTAAAGTAGTGAACTCTCTCTGTAAAACACGCCGTCTGCATCCGTGGAGCCATCAAGCGGCCGCTGGTATTTGTTCTGAGCTCCCCAGGGGCTGCTAAGCAGGGCCGGATCGGCTGCCAGCACCGCGCTGGCGTTCCTGCCGTGTCCAGGGGTGGCCAGCCGAGGGCTCACCGGCCGCCTTGGTTTTGATGGCTTCGGCTTTTGCCGGGCAACCCCATAAAGAAGTCTCTTAAAATGCATCTTTGAAATTCTGGCACTGTCGCCTCCAATAAAAGCCATAGAAGGGAAATTTCAATAAGATAACTCAAGAACATTTAATTTTCTGCTCCTTCGGATCTGCTATCTTATTACGGCCACTCGGTTAGCTAATAAATGTCCAATCCTGTCCAATCTGAGCGAGTGGAGAGGCTGGGATTTAAATAATTGGACGCAGTGTCTAGGGGGCAGCTCTTAGTGGAGAGGCTGAGGAGATCGGTGGGTGCAGAGTCCAACCTGATTCTGGAAGCTGCTTCATCTCCTCCTGGCCTCACTGCCCTCCCTTGGCCCTTGGTCGGTGTCCTTACCCAGAGCCCAGTGGCCTGGGTGGGAGGAGTAGGGATGGGAGAGGGGATGACAGGGTCCCAATTTCCTTCTGCATCGTGAGCCCAGTGGAGAGACCAACCTTACCAGAAAGCCACGTCGTCCCAGGGTGACCCCAAAGCTGTGCCCTGCTAGACTTGCTGGCAACGAACTTGGGGTGATTTACAGCCATAAGTGCAGGAGTCTGTTTTACCCAGGAGTCCGCAGATGGGTGGAGTCAGGTAGCCTTCCGGGTCACAGTGGGACCAGGCTGGACTGAGGCATCTTGCTCCAAACCTCTGATGGGGCTGCCCAGTCCACGGTGTCAGCCCCAGGGCCCGTAGAGGCTGAGAAGCCAAGGTGTGCTCTTCCCCTGGTGCTGGGAGGGAGCCACTCCGAGACACCCCGGCTTCCGCTTGGAAAGACCCGACTTGGCTTTCTAACCTCCAGAAAGGAAAGGAACCACGCGGCCAAGGCACTCAGTCTGCAGCTGTTTGTGACCAGGGCTGTGGGGAACCCTCAGCCCCAGCCCGCTGAGGCAGCAGACTTCAAGGAGGAGTCCTTCTACATGGTTTCCCAGTGGGGAGGTCATCGGCTGGTATGCTGGAGGGTGGACGTCACGGGCCGGGGCCCAGCCCACAGCTCTGAGGCCGCGGAATCTGCTGGCTGTGGCCAGGAGGTGGCTCAGGGTCCGGGGCAGAGGGGGAGGGGAGAGTGGGCGTGCATGTCCCCGGCCCTGGCTCAGAACAGTGGCCGGGGTGGGGCGGGCCGAGTGTGTAAGGCAGGCACACCTGTGCCGGTCTCTTCCCCACCAGGTGTGTGTGGCTGCTGGGGCTCAGAGGCTTCCCTGTCCCCAGGGCTTCTAGGTCCCCGAGGTGAGGTCGACCTATAAGAATGCCCTTGGGGTCCTGTGCTCTGGGGATGGACAGTTGCTGTGGGGACGCTCTAGGGTGTCCTGCACACACTGTCCTCGTGGACACACACTCACGCACGGCACAACGGTGGCCGGGTGGACATACAGAGGCATGGAAGGAGTCCCGACCGGGGGGCCTCTGGCAGCTCTGGATGGGGGCAACACATGCCTCTGTTGATGAAGTCCTGCTTTCATCTTCTGTGACCCTTGTGGTACAGATGGGGAAACTGAGGCTCAGAGTTTGGCTGCTTAGCCTGGAGCAGGGGCAGAAGTCTTGGCGTGACTGCCCATCCAGCCCCTGCAGGCGTCCTGTGCTAATATCCAGGCCAGACTAAGCGTCCCAGGGCCCCCCAGGGACAGCTGCCGCAACTCGGGCTGCAAGTTGGGGTCAGGTTTCCTGATAACCGACACGTAACAGGCTGATACATTAAACAGAAATCGATGTATTTCTGCCTGCGAAGGATGCTTAATACCCTGCCGCCGCCCATGCTATCTGTTTGGGCCAGGAGAGAGATGGCTTTATTTCCCCCATAACTCTTGCTAGCACAGTCCCATTGTTTACTTTGTGACAGCACGCTGCTCTGTCATTAATCACCCGGGGAGAGAGAGAGAAGGATGGGCTGCGGGTGGGGACTCAGCTTGGGTGGTGATAATCCCGGGGCTGCCTGCTGCCTGCAGAGCCCTCGCTTGGGTGGACCTCGCTTGGGGTGCCGCTATGGGACACACTGGGCCTGCTGCCTTTCTCCCCAGGGCTCGGCTGTGCCCCGGCCTCCACACCCCAAGCAGGATTCCGCACGGTTCCCATGGTCCGCTCCAGGTACCCCATGGAAGCTGGCCGTTCTCAGCGCAGGAAAGAGATGCCATTAATTTTCAGTTGTCTCAAGTGTGGTGGAGGCATTACTGCTAATTGGCAATAAGAAATGCTAAATGGAGCAAAGTTTCATATTAATGAGCCATTTATCAACACTAAGCAGACTGGCTGCCTCCTCCTATCACTTGATTGGTGTAGGCCTTACTGACGTCACCCAAGTCCCCTGATGTGTGGAGTTGGCCATCCCTTCCTAGCTGCCCTTGTGATGGCGTAGGCTCCCTCCTGTCCTGTGTTTGCTTTTTAGATCTCTGTTTACAACAGCTTCCCAAAGAGGAGCATTTCCTGCCTACAAGGTGCTGTCTTAGCCCTTTTCACTCTTATTCAGGTTTAAGGTTCACAAAACTCCATGCTTTGGGTCAGAGAGGTCAAGGGACTGGCTCAAGGTCAAAGAATGTGCAAAGTGGGTCCTGGTATGTAGAGCCCATAGCATTTACAGCACTAGAAAGAAGCTGGAGGACTTGCACTGGTTGCTAGGAAGGCCCAGCCCAGCTAGTGACATCTGGGGGCAGCCTCACTCCTGGATGTGGCTCTGGGCACAGGCAGTGTGTCTGCTTCCTGTGACTGCTACCATCGCTTGCCATGTGCTGGGTGGCTTTATCAGCTGGATGTAGCTGTGACTGTCCCTGAGACTGAGTCCTTGATCAAGCCCCTTCCTCTCTTCAAAGGCTCTGGGAAGAGTCCTTCCTCTCCTGGTGTCCTTGGCTTGTGGACACATCACTCCTACCTCGCCTCTGTTGTCTGTTGCCCCACTCCTTCTCTTGTCTGGATCTCCTCTTCATCACTTATAAGGACACTTATCACTGGATTTAGGTCACCTGGATAATCCAGGATGACCTCTTCTTGAGGTCCCTAACTCCATTACATCACTAAAGTCCCTTTTTCCAAATATGGTCCCATCCACTGAGACATGAGTATAGCTTTTGGCAGAGAGGTCATAATCTACCTGTTACCAGAGTTTTGGAGTACTGGGGTCTCCTTCTAGACCTGATTTCTAGGTTCTTTCTGTCCTGTCCGAGGAGAGCCATGGTCACTTGGCTTCTTGGACAGAGGAAGGGTGTGGAGGTGGCGTGGCATGGACCGTGGCTCCACCCCTACCCAGGGTCAGTGTGTGGGCGGGGCCCCGGGCTCTGGGGAGATGGCTGTGCTGCTGCTTGGTGAACAGGATGCCAAGTGCAGGAATGTGACTGTCACCGGGACCTGAGCTCATGCTCGACGTCCTGTGTGTCCTCTGTGCGTCTGGGCTGCTCCCATCAGACTCCAGTGCATCAGACTCCAGATTCTTCATCTGGCTTCCAAATCCACCGTCCTCCCGGAGTGTAGCCTGTGTCTTCGGGCTGTCACCAGTGGCCTTCCGGGTGTAGCCTGTGTCTTCGGGCTGTCACCAGTGGCCTTCCCCATCGTTGCCAGGCATACTACAGAGACGTTTCTCCAGCTGGCAAAAGTGGGACTTGATGGAGAGGACTCTTTCTCTGGAAACTCTGATGGGGCTTCCTGAGGCTTGGCAGAGGCACTTTTAATGCAAATTGTCGTCATCTCCGGGCACCCGGGTGTGGGGGTGGGGGAGAGGGTGTGGCACGGGTCCCTGGGATAAGGAGCACCCTGCATGCACCGAAGCACAGCGAGAGACGAGGCCGATCTGGGGAGAAGCGAGGTTCCCGAGCTGCCATGGGGACAGGGAGGCACAGTGGACCTCGAGGTGGGCGGGTTCCCCACTCTCCCATCCTGGTCTCTTTGTCCCCAGGGTGCAGTGAGGAGGTGCCTTTCCTGCATGCTTCCCACAGCTGGTGCTGGGCAGAACAGTTGGTGCCTGGTCCCAGCTCTGCGGGGCTGCAGTGCTGTCTCCTCTCCTGGGGCCTCTCTCTGGGCTCAGCCCCTTCCAGCAGAGGCACCAGAGACCCGCTCAGCCAGGCTCAGCATCCTCGGCCTGCTTCCACTGGGCCCCTGGCCACACAGTCCTCTGGGTCTCCCTGTCCTGGGGACAGGGGCACTCTGGGGCGGGTGGGCTGAGTGGAGCTGGCCGTGCAGTTTGGCGCCTCTGCAGGACCAGCATTCCCGGAGACCCTCCTGCCTTCTGCCTTGTCAGGGCAGCCCAGGACCAAGGGGCAGGACAGGAGGCCTGGGCATGGGAGACCTGCAGGGGCAGCGGGTGGGGATGGCACCCCCACAGGGTGCTCCCTGAGAGGTGCGGAAGATGGGGGGTGGGCAGCTGAGGTCCAGGAGGGTGTGGCCTCCTGAGTCCTCACCTGGATGCAGTCCCTCTCTGTTGTGTGTCCAGCAGGCCTAGGGGGGAACTTCCCCTGGCCTGACCCCAGGGAGCTTCTCACTCTGAGCATCAGAGCATAGCCTATGCCTTCCCTTCATCCCTGCCTCAGTTTCCCTATCCCCAGGGATGGGGGCAATGCTGGGAAAGGCAGAGAGATCCCTTGGGAGGAAATCAGCTGGGCAGGAAGGATTTGCAGGAGGAGGCTAGCGAAGGCAGAATGGCCTTCAGGATTCCGGGAGAGTGGAAACAATCGTGGCCTGGTGAGTGGCATTTTAAGAGCACAGTGCTGCTGCTGAGGAGTGACAGGGAGACTGGGTGACCTGCACCCTGTTGGCACCTCTGCGGTGTCCTGGGGGTGTCCCTGCAGAGGGGAGGTGGGACGGCGCTGGCCGGGTTGTCTGTGTTTCAAACAACTTTCCTGGGCCCTGGTGGATGCTAGCTGTGGATGGTGGCGGCAGAGGCCTGGTCCCTGCACCCAGGCTGGAGGGGTTGGTGACGTGGCACACCTGGCTTGTATCTGTCCCTGGGCTGGCTGGAGGCAGGACGTCCCCTGCCTGGAGCTGCAGGCCTGCCCCTGCCAGGGTGCTGATGGCCCTGTTTGCCCAGGAGCAGGTGCCCAGGACCCTGGGTCTGTCCAGGCTGTCGACCTTGTGCGGCCTGGAAGCTCATCCTTCTTGCAGAGCTCTGGGGCTCCTTTGTGAGGTCGCCTCCCTGCATCCCTGCCTCAGTGCACACCTCTGGTCAGGTGGCCACAGCTGTGACTCCTGTCACCACGGCAGCCTCTGGAGCCCTTTCCACAGCCTTTCCTGGGGATCTCAGGGGGCACGGAAGGGGCTCCCAGACCTGTCCTAACTCGGGGCTTCCCCAGTCTCGGGTAGGGCTGGGGCACGGGCCTCTCTGTAGCCCATAGTTGCTCCGTTCCTGTCCCTGATGCTTCTATGAGCGGGGTGCCAGATGGCTCTCAGCACCTCAGATCCATCCCCCTGTTCTGCACCCCAGGAGCTTTCCATGGCTGCGTTCTTTCTGTCCATGCAGCCCTCGCATGGCCCTGGCAGGAGACCGGGTGGGAGTAGGAGAGGCTGGGGTCTTCCCGCCTGCTCCAGGGCTGCACCCGGCTCCCATGTTCCCCTGCTCGGATGTGACCCTTCTGCTCCCTCCTGCTATAGGACCCTTCCCGCTGCAGCCAGCCCTGCTCAGCCCTCAGGCCACTGCCCTGGCCATGAGCTCGCCGTCTGGGGTCCTGCTGCCCCTGGCTCCATCTCCCTTTGGCTGGCCTAAGGGTGGCATCACAATGGCCTGCCCTGTGCTCCCTGGCACTGCCCAATTGAGCCCAGGGGTAGAATTCTATGGCTCAGGCCAGACTTACATGTCCCCATAAGGGTTTTGTTTGCTCTGCCACCCCTCCCCGGGGTCTCCCTCATACCACAGGGTCCCTGGTGAGGACAGAGCGGTGGGGAGTGTTCCCTCGCTTGCCTTTGAGCACAGCAAAGGAGGTCGGGAATGAGCCCGCCCCTTTCCCTTCTTGGTCTCTTGGTTCCCGGCGGGGCTCACAGACTGCCAGGAGTACGTCTCAGCCCAGCCTGTGAGGCCACTGCTGCTCTGTCTGTGGATGGGACCACCAGCAAGGGAGGGCAGTGCTGGAAGCGTCATCTTAAAGCTCTGTGGCCTGGTGACCGTTCTGGTGAACTCTACTGCAGGACCTGCAGGCACTGAGTCTTCCTGACCATCCACAGCCACGGGCACATAGGCACCGTCACACCTGGCCCCGTCCCCGGCGCGGCCCTGCGTGGGACAGAGTTGTGCAGTGAGCACAGGGCAGCAGGCGGATGAGTTTGAGCTGCCGTCCCTCCCAGGGGTTCCCCGCTGGGGATCGGGCTCTGATCCCCTCTCCTCCTTCCGTGTTGCCGGCCTGCTGAGGCTCTGTCCCCTGCTCCTGCCTCCTGGTCCCAGCCCAATGCCAGCCCAGAGAGACGCTCTGGCCCCAACGATCAGGGTGGAAAGAGCAGCCCCAGTGTGGCACATGGTGCCCGGCGGGCGAGAGCCCTTTCTTGCGGCTGCTGTAAAATGGAGACTTGTGTGAAGGGCTTGTGCCCCACTCAGCCCCTCCCAGTGGACCCGTCTTCCTCCTGCAGCCAGGGCTCACCTCCAGGATGCCCGTTTCCCTGTGTGTGTCCCCTAGTCCAGACACCCCAAGTACCCCCACCAGACCCCCTGCAGCCCTCCGTTTCCTGTCCTGGGCGGCACCAGGCGGTTGTTCCCCTGGCTCCTGCTGACACCAGGGTCTTTTATCAGGAGCTGGGTCCTCTGGTGCCTGTGGGGGTGAAAGCCCAGGGCGGGGCCTCTTTGTGTCACCCTCACGAACTTGTTTGGACACCCCAGCTCTCAGCACAGCGTGACACTGTGTGTGGGCAGAGTCCCCTCTGCTTCTGGTCCATTGTCCCTTTGGCAGAGTGGATCATGTGCTGCCTTCTCACCAGGCCAACACGAGAAAGCCTAGCAGAGTAGATAATTAATCCTGATAATAAGTTAAAAGCGTTTGCTTTTGTCCCCAGAAAAGCTCCCACTGGGCGAGTGGTTTTTAAAAACCTCCTAGGCTGAGTTCCGCTTCTAAACTAGGCCCTGCAGCCACTTCTGAGCTCAGAGGGAAGAGTGAACACGGTACACATGCTGGGTAAGGGGGCGGCCCGGGGACAGTGCCAGCGGATGTCCCGTGGCCTGTTCTTCCCAGGACCCATCATGGCATTGACTTCGGGATTGAGCTCCATCTGTCAAATGTCGCCTCAGTGCCACGCGGCGTCTCCTCGAATAATGCACGTGTCCGAGGCCCAGGATGGGGACTGTCACAACCACAGTCCTCAGCGATCTGCAGGGACCCTACAAAGCCAAGCCCAGAGACCTTCTCTGTCACGGGCGCCAGTGTTCACCACCGCCAGCTGGGACTCGTCTGCTCCTGTGTTTCCAGGGCCCAGAGCAGCACGCACTTCCTGGTGCTCAGTATGTGTTTGCTGGTGACTGAATGACAGACGCAGCGACCCTGGTTTGTGGAGGAGGCAGTGGGGGGGGGCTCAGGCTGCTTGCTCTCTGGGGACGAGGGCACATGGGCTGTGCATTTGCTATCATTCCCTCAGCACAGTCGCTCCAGAACACGCACGCTCAGTAAATACCAGCAGAAAGAACATCAATCGCGCCTTCCTCAAGGAGCCTCTGATGTGCGCTTCAGTCGTCCGTGATGACAGAAGCCCTGCATAGGCCAATGTCCCTTTGATAATTCCTCAAAGCACCTCTAAACATCTCCGCAGTGTGATCTCTCTGGGAGTCACCGCGCTGTGGCTGGAGGACATCTCTTTGGTAGATCAAGCTGTTGCCTTGCATTTGGGGCGTTCGGTATTGAAGCTGTCGCTGTCTCCCTGCACGATACTCACACCCTCACCAAGCAGCTCACACTGTGAGGGGTGTGTGCAGTGGAAAAAGGCGATTGGCGTCTCCTGGATCCCGCTCACTCAGTGAGTGGAAAGGCAGGAAAATCAGCGGCACTACTTACATTCATTTCTAGTTCCAAGAAAACAGAGTTGAAGTGATAAATGAAATTCATGTGATGCTACTCTACAAAAATGCTCAATTTAGACCTACTAGTTAGTGCAGGGAGGAAGTTCTTGCCTGGGTATGAGAAGCAACAGTCTATCATTTATTGAGAAAGCCAATTCACCAACCCCTCACCAACTAACCAACTCACCAACCCAACCTCACAGCAATCACTCAACTAATCCACCGCCCATCAAACCAACCTTTACTAACCAAACAACTAGTTAATCCCCTACCAATCAACTGGTCAACCTAACCACCCACCCAACAACCAAACATCTGACTAATCCCTACCAACTAACCAACTGACCAAGTCCCCACCAACCAAGTAACTCAATCTCCTATCAACAACCAACTAACCAATTAACCCATCACCAAACCAGCTAACCACTGGTTTGGTGCCCAACCCAATATCTCACCAATCAATCAACTGACCAAACAGCCTTCCACCAGCCAACCAACTAACCACTCCGCTACTAAACAACACAGTCTCCCTGACAACGCAATCTCCCACGAACCGACCAACTGAAGGGCTGGCGAAGAAGCCAGCTTGCTTCATGTGCATAGTGAACCAAGCTCCTCCTAGTGGGGCCATGGAAAGGACTTGGCCAGGTGGGAAATGCTGGGAGCAGTGTGCTACAGGTCAGCACCCTAAAGGACAGGTGTGCCATGCCTGGTGCTGCCTCCTTGTCCCTTTCCTGCTGTGGCCTTGCTGAGGATGTGTCCTCATGTTCCCCACCTTCCTCTCTGTGCCACCATCGTCCCCCAGAATGGCCGCTCCTCAGCATGCCCTGTAATAGCAGCCTGTGTCTCTCATTGTTGAGGCAAAATACCCAGCACCCAGAAGTAAGGAAGGAAAGGTTCATTTAGCTCACAGTTTGTGGAAGTTTCAGTCCACGATCAGCTGCTCCAAGGCAGGGTGGCGTGGCACAGGGGCAACAGTCCATGTTGGCAGGAGACACCAAAAGCAAGCAAAAGCAAAAGGGGTGGCAAGCCTCTTTTCCCTTCTGTTATGGATGATAAATTGTGCCAATTTGAGAAGTTTAGAAGTTTAACTGAGAGACTCAGCAGAGAGCCAGGATTCTTACTTTGTAAATATCCTCATCCTGTGCAAGAGGAGAGCAGGAGATTTTGTGAGTGCTGCACCTGCCCTAAGGTGGGGGGCAGCCTGCATACAAGGTAAGCGAGGAAAAGAGACTTGCTCTTGCCTCCTTTTTGCTCTGGCTGCTTTTGCTGGCTGCTGCTGTAAAGTGTTACCCCAGCACCAGGCCACCCTGCCTTGGAGTCAGCTGAGTATGGACTGAAACCTCCACAAACTGTAAGAAATAAACCTTTCCTCCTCATTTCATCTCACACTCATCCAGAAGCATGTTCCCCAAACCTGTGGAAGAAGAGGCAGCCCATTGCTCCCACCCCAGGCAGGCCCTGGGTGTGTGCTGCAGAGGAAGGGGCTGATGCGGGCTGTTGTCATGGCCTTAGGTGCTCGGCAGCAGTGGCCCAGCAGTCCCTGACAGGACCATCCTGGCCCCCAAGGCCCCAAGCACTCATGGGGAGGCTGAGGAAGAGCCCAGTGGGCATCTGCGGACCACTCTTTCAGGCAGCAGAGGGCTGAGCACTTCCACTCTCTGTGAGGCCAGCTGCATCCTGTCTCTATCCCCTGTCACTCTTGTCCCTTGGAGTCCCTGGAGGTCCTGTAGAACATCAGCCTGCCATGAAGAGCTGCGCACCTGCCCTACTCACCGCCGCTCCAGGTGGCCTGCAGCTGTGTCATCTGAGACTCTGCCCTGCCGGGGCTGTGTACCTGCCACTCTCCTTTGGTGCCACCCCGAGTGGGCTGGGCAGGCCCCAAAGTCCCTTCTTGGCTTGTCTGGGGACAGATCTGCTTCTGGTCATCTGCCCATTCAGCTGTGTGCATTGGGTGTCCTCTGGGGTCTCGAGCAGTCCCTTCCCTGCTGAGCACAGAGTGGAGGTCGCAGGTGTGGCCCGGCAGGGGACAGGAAAGGCGGCAGAGGAGAAAGTAGGAAGCTGGGCCGCATACCCTTGGTCCAGGCCCTTCCTGCACGGCACTGTCACCCTGTCACCTCACCTTGGCCATCACCCTGCAGAACCATCTGTACCATCAAGGTCACCTTGCACCCAGCACGTCCCCAGGCCCTGCCGCTGCTGGTGCTTCCTTACGCCCAGCCTTGCTTCCAGCAACTTCCTTCTGTGCATAGCTGGAAGGGACTGTGAAAATGCAAATGGGATCAAACCTGCTCTGCCTGACGCTCCATCCCCGGTGCCCCAGGCAAGCTGTGCCAGCCTTGGGCACAACCGTGCAGAGCCACCTGGCTACCACGGCCCCACCTGGCCACCCGTGCTGCCCTTGGGCTCACTGCCAGACGAGCTCCTCTCCATGCCTGGCTCTGATGTCTTTCTTGAAAACCGCGAGCTTCCGGGATAATCACCCTTCCTGTCTCTTCCCTGCCTCAGACATCCCTGTGTCACCAGGCGCATCACTGTGGCGGTAATGACTTGTTTACACTGAGTGTGTCTTGTGTAGGGTCTGCTTCGAGAGCCACCCAGGAGGTGAAAATTGCTTGTAATCAGAATTGCCCCTGAATTGTCCCGAAATTGTCGGTGAGAGCTCCACACGTGGGCAATACCTGCAGACACCCCGCTGCGCCCCAGGCCCGGGCTGGGATGCGGTTTTTGCTGGACCTTAAATGTCCACTGCTTTGTGGATGACAGGAAGCCGTTATCCCTCTGTTTCTTGTGCTCTGTGGCCAGGGAAAATGGGATGCTCCTCGTCCTCTTGGCAGCGATTCCTGGACTGGGCTCTCTTGGTTAGCCCAGTGTCCAAGCTTAGGAGTTGGTGCTATGGTCACAAATGAAATCACACATCTCATCGTGATCTACTCAGCACCCAGAATCTATTTCTGACGGTCATACACCTTCTGACCCGAAGGCCTGGTCTCCATGGGGACCGGCACCTCCCTTCCGCTATACAGTCTACCTTTGCTAATGCAGCCAGTGGTAAAACCAGCCATTTGGGCCCTCATGGGCTTGTTAATTGAACACGCTTCTGATGTCCGCTTTGTCTTTGCTGATGAAAGGTGAAAGATGGCCAGAGCTGCTGGAGTCTCACAGTTAAGAGCTGGAATAAAGCTGCATGGGGATTCAAAGATGTTTTCTGCAGTCTGTTTTTAACCTCTTTGTCAGGAGCCGCTGAGGGAGGACGGCGCCCCTCATGCTTAGCCTGCGGTCCCCGAGACACAGTGGGAGTCTCGGCTTTGTGGTTCTCCTCCAGGCCCTTGATGTCAGTCACGATGCTGCCTCTGGTCACAGGTTTCACGGGGAAAGCTGTCCTTCTGTTTGGTCTTCCCCGTCTTCCCCTCCTGTGGGTCATCTGCTTCTTCGCTGGTAGCTTTACGAATGTCCTGTGGCACCCCTGCTCGGCCCTGGTGAGCGTTGGTTGGGGTGGCCCCGCCTGGGCTCCCTGGCTCCCCGGCCTCTCTGGTGCCAGCACCTGCCTGGTCCTCTTGTCCACCTCCGTCTCATTACTCTCTGTGTGGTGCCCAGTAGGCCGAGCCAAGGCCACCACCGTCCGTCCTCGCCCTCCTCTGCTGGGTCCCTGGCCTCCTTTCTCCCTGTGCCCCACCTCTCGAGGAAGTCCCTCCGATCACAGTCATTTTCCTTCTAGGACATTGCCCGTGACTCTGTTGCATCTCTGCAAACTCTTTTTTTTTCTTTAAAGTAAAACAGAAAAAAGGATAGAAATGATACAGAATTACAAAAGAATAGGAAATTAACACTAGTTAATATATTGCATATTGTTATTTTAGCAGTAGTTGTTCAGGTTACAAGATTTAGTCATAGAAATGATTAAATAATCAAACAATGAAAGCACAAACTGTCCTTTTGGATGAACTAACAGATTAGTAGTGGGTTATCTATCTCATACACATGTACATACAGACACTTAAATATGCGTACCTATATACATATAATCTTTTCCCTCCTTCCTTTTCTCCTTTCCCCTGTCCCAGTTCTTTCCTTTTGAGCACTTTCTTTCCCTTTCATGATCACAATATTTATTGTACATTTTGGATCTTACTACTCTTTCAGGTTTTTTTTCCACCAGGTAGACAATACCTACAAATGTGAGTTTGATTTATTTCACTTATGGGTATAGTCTCAAGCTGCCTCTATTTACCTATACAAGCCTTAAGATTATCCTTTTTTATAGCTGAGTAATATCCCATTGTATAAAAATACCACATATTTTTTAACCATTCCTTGGTTGGTGGGCATTTGGATTGTTTCCCAGATTTAGCTATTACAAATTCTGCTGCTATAAGCATGCATGCACATGTATCACTGTGGCATGACATTTTTAATTTTTCTGGGAAAATACCCAGACAGGGACTAGCTGGGTCAAATGCAACCTCCAATCCTAGTTTTTTAAGGGATCTCCATACTGATTTCCACAGTGGTTGCGATAGTCTACACTCCCACCAACAGTGGAGAGGGTTCCTTTTCCCCGACAGCCCTAGCAGGATTTGTTATCTGCTGATTTCTTGATGGCAGCTATTTTTCCTAGAGCGAGATGGAACCTCAATGCTGTTTTAATTTGCATTTCTCGAGCGACCAGTGATTCACAGAATCTTGTTCTTTCTTTGGCGTCTACCCGTCATCTTAGCTCTTTGATTATTTTGTGCACTAGAACAATTTTATGGTTTCCCAGAAGGCGCCGACCACAGGCTCTCCAGTGCTGGGATTCATTGGACTCCGGTCCCAGTGCGTGACCGCCCTTGGGGAGGGGGGCACCTTCCTGCCCCAGCCTGCGGGCTCCTCTCACTGCTCGCTGCTTGCCTTCCCAGAAGCCTTGGGAAGATCTCATGGTCTGGCAGCTGATTTTACCCAAACCCACTGGTGTGGAGGCAGTGAGGCCCCTGACTGGGTCCTGCTGTGCCCTCCAGACCCGACAGGGACAGGGACAGGGACAGGGACAGGGACAGGGACGATGCTGGCCATGGGCAGGTGGAGCTTGGGAGCCTCTGGTGCAGGCAGAGGCCGGGGCGGGAGGTGATTGACTGCATGCGCAGTGTGTTAACTCCGACCTGTACGCGGAAACTTGCAGTTCACGGGAAGGAAAACGAGTGTGCCTTTCCCGTCCCAGCCTCGAGTCCAAACTCCAGCAACTAAATAAAATCAGAGAATTTCCATTATGGTGCAGCGGGTTCCAGACAACCGGACCGAACCTGTCACCCTGGTTCTGAATGCAGCATGAGGAACCTCTGCCCGGTCTTGGGGTGGCCTCTGCCGTGGCCCGGGCAGCCACCTGCACAGGTACCGAGAGAAGGGAAGGCGAGGGGCACGGATCCTGCTGACTCCCAGAGATGCCCCGGCTGTACCCCGCCCCTGTGAGGCTATGCCCAGCAGCAGGACTTTCCGTGTCCAGGTGTGCTTGCCGCTGGAGTCCCGCAGAGTCCTGGGCAGCTGCTGGCTCAGCAGTGTGGACCTCGAGGACAGGACTCAATTAGCAAGCACGGCCCTGAGCACGGAGACTGTGTCTTTATCATGCTCCCCTGGGGTCTACTGGCTGCCGCCCTTGATGAGGTTAAATCACACCAATCAATTCTGGCCACAAGGGCCCGGGTGGAGGCACCACAGGGCAGGCAGCTAGCCCTCACCCCTGACTGTGGCTGCCTGGTCACTGCATCCCTGTGTCCCCTCAGATGGAGATCTGGTCAGGGCTGAAGGGCATGGAGTCTGCAGCCTGAGGCGGCTAAGCCCAGTGCAGAGAGGGACCAGGGATGGGGCCAGCAGCGAGCCATAATAGTGTGCAGAGGCACACACCCAGGCCTGCATATTCCCGGAAGGAGGGGAAGAGGAGGGGTCCCCAGGCCTGCAGGGGGTTCTGCAGAGTCCAGCAGCAGAGCGTGACAGTGAGGCCATGAGGCCCCGGGCAGCAAGGATGCATCCTGACCACAGTCCATTGCCACTGCCTCAACCGCTTACAAAAATGACCACCTGCAAAAGTCCAAGTGGGCGTCAGCATCTGGGCATGCCCCTGCCCTCCTCGGGCTGTTACCCGGTAGTTCTCTGCTCATCCTGGAAGGTCCCGGCCTCTCTCCCCCACTGGCTTCCCTGCTCTCGTGTCTTTCCTGTACCTGAAGCAGGAAGCTGGCCGCGTGCAGCCCGGCCCATGCAAAGAGGGCTGGGCCATCGCCCTCAGCCTCTCTGCCCTGCGCAGGCTTTGGTGGGAGCTGTTCTGTCACCAGGCGACACTCAGAAATGGGCTCACTGTGCGAGTTCCAGAGACTCCGCCCCTCGCGGTGCCTGACGCTGCTGGAGGGTGGATGTCACGGGCTGAGCACGCCTTTGTCTCCAAGTATGGTGCTGCTGAAATAGCCTGGGTTTGAACCCACCCTTCCCCCGGGGACCTGGGACAGTCGGTGTCACTCCGGTAAGTTCTCTGATGCCGACCCCTGGGGCAGCTACACCTGCAGCTCCGACGCCAGAGTGGCTGCTCTGGGGCAGAATCTGCCCATGCCCAGCCAGTGGGACACTTGTGGGTGACCTCCTGCTACGCTGTTATTCCTGTCAGCATCAGCTTTGAGCCCAAGGCCTGCTGTTGGGGGGTCTCCCTCACATCGGTGGAACCCACAGTGGCCCTGCTGTTGTGTGTCTGTCCCTCCCACGGCAGATGGGTCACCACTATGGTGACACTTGCTGTGGTCTCCCAACAATCATCTTGGCCTGGGTCACCACGAGTTGACATTTTTCCATTATGATTAGTTTATATTCTCACCCCGAGGCTTGACAAAAGTATTGAATCACTGGCTTTTAATTTTGTTCACCTTGTCTATTTTCCATTACAGGGACAGCTCAGTAATTCTGTGCAATCTAAACAGCCATGGGAGCCTGGCTCAGTATCCAGGACGGAGGAGGAGGGTTTTCTTTCGGTTCCACTCGCAAACCAGTCTACAAAGTGCCGTGTTCCCCGGGATCAGTTGTTTCACCCTTTCTCGCTCTGAGCGTTACTCCACGTGTGCGCCGTGAAGCCATAACAAACACACACTGCACTGGCTAGTTTATTACTCGCACGTGTGCTTGAGGGAAGAGGACACGGGGTCCAAAAGGGGAGAAGGTTGGGGTGCTCTCCCTCCCCCGTCCTGGGCACCTGGGTCCTCTCTGAGCTCGGGCTGTTCTGCCCTGGTGGGGAGGGGTGGGCGAAAGGATGAAAACCCCAGAGAGAAGCACGGGCCGCCTCTTCCTGACAAGGGCCCCAGGAGACACGTGGCTGGGCAGGCTTATCCTGGCCGGGTGGGGGTGGCCGGGCCGCTGCTTTTCTCTGCATTTTGGTTTTAACCCTGAGAAAATGGGTGACACAGTTTGGGCTCTTGGGGCCTTTGATGGATGAATCAACGTGACCCGAGTCTGTGCCTCGAAGCTTGCAGCGCAGCGTGGGCATCGCAGCCAGAGGCCGAATGGACTCCAAGGCGCTGTGTCTTCAGGGCAGGTGCTGCCTCTGGGGCCACGGTCCCACGGTTTCCCAAGTGATGGCGGGAGCTGGTGCCCCTGCAGCTGGAGGGAGATGGAGTGGGGATCCGGGCTCCCCCACCCCAGTCTCAGTCCTCCTCCTAGACCCAGGTGGCCCATCGCTCCCCAGCTGGCCCACACTGTAGCCTTGGCTGGAACTGTGGCTTCCTCCGGGACGGAAGCCTGGACGCGTCCTTGGCCAGTGGTCTTCAGTGTTCCTGGGGCCGAGCATCCCGGGCGGCCACTGCTGGGAAGAAAAGCTCAGGGCAGCTCCCGAGCAGCCCTGCAGCGCCCTGCAGGGAGGACCGGGCCCTTCAGAGGGAGAGGGCCGCCTGCTGGGGAGACCGGGCTGCTGCGGAGCTTGAAACCCACAGCTGCGGGTGCACGTCCCCCCGAGGACAGACCCGGGCCACCAGAGGGAGGAGGCTATCTCGCCCGGGGAGCGGCCAGCAGGACAGCAGCAGCCGCCTTGGAGCAGGAGGCCGAGCACTGGAGTGTGAACCGCACACAGAGGGTGCAGCAAGGAGGCTGCTGCTGGCTCCCTCTGGCTCAAGGCCTGTGGTGTGGCGGCCAGGTCAGGGTCCCCAGGGGGGGTCCCAGGGCGGGCGTCAGAGGCCAGACGGATCCACAGCACCCACTCCCGGGCCGAAGGGAAGGTCAGTGCTGCGCCCTACGGGTCCTCCTGGGGGCGCCTAGGCATCTTGGTCCTTGGTGCTCTCCGTCCTTTGAGAGCCTCCCCTCCCTGTGCTGGCAGGCAGTGGTGACTCTGTGGACCCTTCCTGGTCATGGAACAGTGCAGTGAGCCTGGCCAGGTGCTGTGACACCTACTGTAGGGGTAGCGCCTGCGTCACCTCTGCTGGAGGGTGGGTCAGGTGCAGAGTGGCTGGAGGCCTGCTGGTGACCCTGGCTCAAGGATCCGGGGTCCCCTGGCTGAGGGACCCTCACACAACAGCTGGACCGTCCAGTGGTTCCCACTGCCAAGCAATCTGTTACTGCTGGTCCACTGCCAGGTGAGGGACCCCTTCCTCCTGTCCCTGCCACACCCTAGGACCCTCTCTCCTGCCCCTGCACCACCCTTGTCCTGTTGTCATTTCTGCATTCCCCAGTCCCAAGCCTGGCTCCCTGCCTCCTCCCCTAGTCCCTTCACCTCCACACTCTGGTCAGATTTAGCAAGTGCCCCCTTCTCCCCCAGTGGAGACCCTGCTCAGCCCAACCCACATCTCTAGAAGCCCCTTGTTTCAAAGAAAATATTTAGCGACTCTTCAGTGGCCTTCATGGATTGCCCCGGAAGTGCTGCGTGCTTTGCATTGCATCCCTACCTCGAGATGGGGGAGATGGAGAAACAGGCTCAGGGCAGCCCCTAGGCTGGGCTTCAGCTTTGTCGCTGTGTGACCCAGGAGTCCTGTCCTTGCGGGTTCTGCTCAGGGCCTCCGACGCTCATGAGGGCTGAAACTGCTTTTGTCCCTGAGGTCCTTCCCCAGTGGCATCACCTGGATGTGGCTTTGGCCTTGCATCCTGAACATGTGGCATCGCAGCCTCCATGCTGTGTGACCCCGGGCAGGTGTCTTGACTGCTCTGGACCTCAGGCTGTACACCAAAGCTCTTGGCAGACACCTGCTGTCCAGGTCACTGCACCATCTGTCACACACTGTTTTCCGACTGCCCCACTGCCCCTGCTTCTCTGGGGTCTCCTTCATAACAGGGCTGCCCCAGAACCGGAGACCCCGGCCCTTCCCTGGCTCCTTCAGGCCAGCTGTGACCACCCATCCTGCCCTCGCTGTCCACCCAAGGCCGCCTGTGGTTGGACCCCAGGGCCCTCCCTGGGCTGCTCCCTCCAGCCCTAATGGCTGCCAGCTGAGGGTGGGCACCAAAGTCCTCTATGGCTGCCACTGTCCTGTCCCCGGGACACAGAGTCTAAGGGCAGCGGGAGCATCTCGAGGTTGGGTGCCCAAGCAGCCAGCTCCAGAGCTGCCTCCTCCCGAGAGCCCCATCTTCCACGGCTGCTCGAGGGCCCTGGAGGCCTGGCAGCCACCCCTCCCTCCCGGCCCCAGCACTCTCGAGTCCTCCTCTTGCTTCTGTGAAGTTAACCGTTCTTTTCCTCCAGGACAGCAGGACAGGGGTCTGGACGGGCTGGCGGGTGGCCGGTGGCCCCCACAGTTACGAAGATGGAGAAGCCTGGTCAGGCTTGCACCTTGGAGCGGGTGGGAGCAGGTTACAGGAGTGGGGGGCTGGGCTGGGGCACCCCGGCCCCCGGGCAGAAAGAGGAGACATCTGCCAGCGCGAGGGCCACCCGTCACCGTCACCGCGGAAGGATGGGAGGGGAAGGCTCCCCGAAGACAGGACCAGGGCTGAGAAGGGATGCAGAGGCGGGCGGAGCTCAGGGGTGCCAACCCTCGCGTCTGCGCAGCCTTGATGCCAAAGAGAGATCTGAAATGAAAATTTGAATTTAAAAATCCAATTCCAACGGGGTTATTGATGTGCAAAGGAAAGAATACATAAGCTCATGGCAAGGCGCACACTCGATTAACTCCCCATTATTTATTTATCCCGGAAGTGCTCACCGCAACACGACAAACGTTTGTTTTACAGATGGAGCCCCAGGACTGACCCTGGGAGGGAAATCGGATTAGCAGTGCTCTCGAAATCGGGTTTGCACAAACTTTTACTTGCAGTTATTAAGAAACAGCGAATTTATATTCATGCAGCTCTGTGGAGCCCAAGGGCCGCCCTCCCGGCCCCAGGGCCCAGCTGGTGACTGCTGGGTAGAGGCGTGTGGCTATCTGGGCTCCTCACCTCCGCCTGTGTCCTGGAGGTCCTGCCCCTGCCCGAGGGCACCCCACAGACCCCCGGGATGGGGAGGGAGAGCCTGAGCACATCCGATCCTCACCAGCGGGGATGTGGCTGCCCCCCTGTGAGGCAGACGCCAGACACCAGCCAAGTTCAAGGGCAAGAGGAGGAAGAAACTTATTGCCAGCCGAGTACAGTGCAGCCCTACTGTGGGAGGCTGTGGCCGGAAGACCGTAAGGTCAAGCCCAGCCCGGGAACACTGGGACTGAGCGAGACCGGTTTCTTCATACCATGGGCCGGGGATCAGGCTCAGTGTGAAGGTCCGTTCTTGGTCCTCAATCTCCAGTACCGCAGACAAACAGTGTGGCCAGCCAACCTGGCCACCTGTGTCACCGCCTCCCCAGGAGCCACGCTGTCCTCTCCTTCCATGTCACCCAGCTCCGGAGTGTGACCACCTCTGCCCGCAGGTCTCACACACCCCAGCTTTACCAGCCCCTCCTGTGCTGTGTGAAGCCAGCACTTCTGGGAAGCCACAGGCCCTCAGCCACCCGTCACAATGTCACTCCCTCCGCCAGGTGCCCCACCGTGTCACCATTTCTGGGCACACACAGGGCTGATTACTTGGACGGCTCCTCCCAGAGACCCCTAGTAGCTGGGCCCAGCAGTTAGAGGAAGCCGAGTGTCCCCACCTAGACCCCAGGTTGGCCCGGCAGCACCTCCTACAGGCTGGCCTTGCCTGCCCTTGGAATCTGTCAGGAGTCTCTGGCAGGGGGACTTCTCTCCTTGCCCCCACGTAATTCTCAGGCTAGTGTCTCTCTGCAAGGCTCTCAGGCTGCCCAGGGTAGGGACGGCATGGCCACGAGGCACCCTGGGTGGAGGCGATGTCCTGACAGCCCTGTGCTCAGGATCGGATCGGGGTGTCAGGGCCTCTGCGGGGAGGGTCTCTGCGGGCGCCCCGGGCTCTGGCTTCCTCCTTCTGAGCCGTGCCCAGGAGCTCCTCCCGGACCGCGCCTTCCCGGGCCACTTCTCTGTCGGCCACCGAGTTTCTGATCAGCCAGGTCCCCGAGGTGGGGGTGAGGTGGGCGTGCAGAGGCCTCGTGGCCGATCCTGTACCACCAGGACCCTGTCCCCTCGGTGGACCAGCCCAGTCAGCACCCCCTTCCCCTCCCACCTCTGTTCACCTCAGCTCTTTTTCCTCCTTGTAAAATTTGTCATTGGCTATTAAATGTTGTTTATGGTGTTTTTGCAAGGATAAAAATTTTTATTTTTATGTAGTAAAATAGTGAAATCTATCCATCTTCCCCTTTATGGTGCCTCCGCGGGCTGGAGGCACAGGAAGCACCGTCCTCCTGGGGCTGGGACACCTTTGCTGCCTGTCAAGGCCCCACCCCACCTTGCAGGCCACTCGTGTTTTGACTGGTGCATGAGGTAAAGGGCATCTGCTGGCTACGCCCCTTCTCCTGCCGGCCCCAGTCCAATGCCACATGCCACCTCCCGAGCAGAAGAGCCTGCCTCTGTGCCCGCAGCCTGGGCTCCGTCCACTGTTCTTGCCTTCATGATGTTGGTTTTAGTTAGCACTGCTTTGTAGCGAATCCTTCTCTGTCTGGAAATTCATAAGGGGCAGACAGTGCCCAGCGTGGTGGACCCCACACTCCTAAAACCTGGCGGGAGCAGAGGTCGCCCCCATAGGCTTTCTGGAGGTGTCGCCTGTCATAAGACAGACACCACCCCAGGGCAGCCAGGTCTGTCTGGTGCTCGCCTGTGGGTTGAATGCCGCCCCTGCTTCTGGCCCCTGCCTGTCCCCTGTCCCACTGCTGTCCCTGATGAAGTTCACCCAAACCCTTGTGCTCCAGCTTCCACTTCCCCCCAGGACCTGTCACTGTGAAGTCCTGGTGATTTTGCAGTCAGCATTCCCAGTTTCGTCTCCTGTGTATGTACATGTGGTGACCATAATGCCGTTTTGAGTGTTTAAAATTTACAGATATAGCATCATATTTTATTGAGTTTTTATGTTTGTACTGATATTGTGAGGTCTAAAAATCACTGTAACTGCTTCACGGTGCACTGCACTGCACAACTACATAAAATGTGTCTGTCTGCTTCTCAGCAGGTCCACCCTTGGGCGATTTGCAGTTTTCTGTCTCTGGGAGGAGACTGCTGCATTGTTCCACTGTGGAGCTGCGGGGTCAAGCCAATGGACTCTCGGGGCTCCTTACTGCTTCCCCTCCTCTCCGATTTTGGTGTGGCCAGATCAGGAATGTTGATGGTGTCATCCGGGGTGCTTGCTGTCCCTGTGAAGAGAGGCCTGTTTGTGATTCCTACTGCTAAGACCCGGGCCTCTGCAGAGCTTCCCTGGGTGCTTTCTCTGCTTCCGTGCCCGCTGGCGTGTTGCCCTCTTGTTGGTTCGGAGGAGATCTTTATATCTTATGGATATCAGGATGTCTGTCCTGGGTGCATTCAATACAATGGTTCCCAGTCTGTAGCTCAGTTTGAAGTTTCTCTCTGGTGCTTCTCTGCTGTCAGATGCTTCAAGGACATGGTTCACAAACTGGATTCTTTCCAAATTGGACAAGAACAGAATCAAATTTCCCCCTAAGGTCAACTCTGAACCTAACCATTGCCCTTGAGTCAGTTCTTGTTCAATTTGGTTTGCAAGTACAATCCTGGGAAGAATTAAGTTTGTGAACCCCCTGTATAACCCAGTTATTTTCTAGGTGTTTTCTTCAAGTGTTGTACTGATTGTATGTGGTCTCAAGGACACATTCCCATCTCGGGAGTACAGAAGGGGCTCATATTTGTATGACATCTGTGATAAGAATATTGTTTTACTTTGTTTAATTGTCTTTATACAAGGTTTTTGATGCAAATTCCTTGGCTGGCTAGATACTGTTAGTCACTTTCCCACTGGGACAAAAACATTTGACACCTGCAATTTAGAGGAGAAGAGCTTAATTTTGACTC
>PVJX010025159.1:0-27239 GCA_004027295.1 Dolichotis patagonum | reverse complement strand
GGCTTCCCTCCTGCCATGGCTGGAGATCGTGCACCGCCCTCTGTGAAGGCTGCTGAGGTCTTCCTGGCCCTCCACCCACGACACCCTTGGCTCGCTCCCTCTCACCCCTGAACAGTTAACAAGGTTCCCGATCTTCCGCTGTCACCGATGCCTTGTGAAGATCCCTGCATATAAAGATGTGTCCCAGTCTCCAATTATGTCCTGAGGCTAGAGGTCTAAAGTGGAAGAATTCCATCAGAGGATGTGGACATGTAAGGGTCTAGGTCTGTGCTGTCCCCCTGGGCGGCCCCTGCTTAAAAGGACAAAGAGGTGGATGTGGTTCCTCCCCACTGAAAGGTGGTGGCTTCTTGGAAAGCTGTTGCTGTGAGCACCTTTGGGAGGGACTGACGCTGCTCCCGGGTCCCTTCTGCATGTCGCCAGGCACTTGGCTACTTCTCTGCCACCCTGTGACACTGCCAAGTGGCTCTCCCAGCACTCTGGTGGGCACTGTGCTGAACCGTGAACCAAACACGCCTCTCAGCTTTATCTGTTCCCTAGCCTCGGGTATTCGTTGCAGCAACACAAAACAGACTGAGTGTTAGTTTCTTGTTTCTTGTACCTGGAAAAGCCTCATGTGCTAGTAGGTGGGCTCCTGGGAGGTGACTGGATCCTGGGTGTGACACTGGAGGAACCATGGAGGGGTCCACAGCTGGGTGTGAGGCTGGGAGGTGAAGCCTGGTGGGAAGAGGGGTCTCTGTGGGTGTGACCTGGAGCGGGCCCTATCCTCTCCTCCCTTTACCTTGGCCCTGCTTCCCGCTGCAAAGCCTCGAGCAGCCTCCTCAGCCGGGCCCCTCTGCCATGCCACCTGCCTCAGAGCCAGCCGGCTACATACGGAAACCTCTACAAACCGTGAGCTAAAATAAACCTTCCCCTTTTAACTTTGGGTGTTAGGTGTTCTGTCCCACCTGAGAAAGTGACTGAGACAAGTAGGCACTTCAAATAAAATTCAGTGCCTCATTCACGCCACACCTGGTCCAAGTACTGGTAGCTGCTGTACTGGACAGCAGGGATACCCTCCTGCTGCAGGGGGCTCTGCAGAGCAGTGCTGTGCTCAGTACCCATAACGCAGAGCACCAGGGAGATGGGCTCAGCCCTTCACCCCACCCAGCCCCACGTTCCTCCTTCACCCCCACTTCCCACGGCCTTCTTTCCACTTCTGATGGGAGTCAGGCGCAGGACCTCCCAGCAATGGTGCGTCTTTCACAGCTCTGTTCTCTGCACTGAGCAGTGTCTTAGCTTGACCGCACGATCCTGCTCTGGGAGCCCTGGCCACATCCACTCCTAGGAAAACAGGACAGGAAGAATAGCAGAAGCTGCAGTGACCCAGGAGCAGAGCCACCAGGCCCTACAGGTCACCTGTATCCACCAGCAGCGTTTCAGGGTGGGCTTGGCCACAAAAAAGACCTACAGGTCTAAGAGACCAACGAGTGTCCTGGACCTAAACTGCGGGTGATGGAGAGAGCCAGGCTGACAAACCGTGTCTTCAGTTAGGGTTGGCTGCCTCTCGGATACCCCGGGGCAAATAAACAGGGGACTGAACTCAAGCCTTTCATGCTTAACTATATTCCCAGCCCTTTCTTTAGCTCCTATTTTGTGATTGGTCTCCCTAAGTTGCTAAATTGCCCAGGCTGGGCTTGAACACGTGATCCTCCTGCCTCAGCCTCCGAGAGATGGGTGGCAGGCACCCGAGCACAGCGAGTTCCTGCTGTTTGGCCAGCTGCTGACTTGAAGTGCTGCTCCAATGCCATGCTAGCCTGCCTTGGAGCCAGCTGAATATGGACTGAAACCTCCACAAAGAGTGAGCTAAATAAACCTTTCCCACCTTCATTTTTTAAGTCAGGTAATTTGCCCCAGCAACAAGAGAAAGGTAACCAAGACAGGTACCAAGAGTTGATCTGAGGAACAGAAGTTTAAAGATAAGGTTTTGGATTTTGGAGTTTCTGATACTGACTCTTCAGTTAGGCCTACAATGGTAAGAATTTGGTTTTATAAAGAGCCTTGATAGTCCATGGCATAAACAGCTTATGCAACAGGCAAAATAAATGCATTCGCTGTGCATATTTGTGAATTTTTTATTAGTATGTATTTCAGTATGTAACAACCACATTCTCTGTGTGGACTTAGTATATGTACATGACATATCTCAATTTTTTTATCTTCTTGCCCTCCTTACTGCTCCCTTCTACATCTCTTCATCCCCTTTCCTTTTCAAAAGATCCATTTCCTAGTATCTATCATTTAATCTTCATTTTGGATTTCTCATGTATGAGAAATCATAGACTATTTAAGTTTTGTATCTGATTTCACTTAACATTATGGTCTCAGGGCTGGTTTTGCTCAGTGACACACACACCTGCCTGGCAAGACTGAGATCATAAGTTTAGATCCCCGGTACCAAAAACAAAACAAAACCAAACCACATTATGGTCTCAAGATGGATCTATTTTCCTACAAATGACTCAAGTTTATCTTTACGGAAAAAAGTGTTCCACTGTGTACACAAGTCATTTTATCTGTTGATGGTCAGTGTGATATAGTTACTTTCAAGTTTTAGCTATTATGAATTGTGCTGCTATAAACATGGATATGCATGTATCATTGTAATATAACACTTAACTCTTTGGGGAATATACGTAGAAGGTAATAGCTGGATTGAATAGAATTTCTAGCTTTAGTTGAGGAATTTCTGTACTGGTTTTCATAAGGGTTGGACTAGTTTACATTCTCACCAACAGTGGAGAAAGGTACTGGAACAAAAAAAACAGACCTGAAGGTCAATGGAACATGTGTCCAGCAGAAACACTGTAGGTACATTCAGTTATCTGATCTTTGACAAAGAAGCCAAACAATATACACCGAGGAAAGATAACCTCTTTAATAAAAGGTGCTGGTAACACTGGTTATTCCAATGCAGACTGAATCGAGACCCAATTCACCATGTACTAAAATCAAAATAGATCAAAGATCTAAATATTAAAACAATCTGCTGGAAGATAAAACAAGTAGAGTTCTTTTTTGTGGTCTTTTTTAATTTAAAGAGAAAGAACAGGAAAAGGGTAGAAATGATACAGAATTTAAAAAAAGAAACAGTAAGAAATCACTAGTTGATAAATTACATATTGTCCTCTTAGAAATAGTTGCTCAAGTTACAAAATTTAATCATACAAAGTAGACGTTCAAACAGTGAGACTGTAAACAGCTACACGTGAATGAGTCTTTACATGTGTTTCTATCCTTTCTGTATTAGAGGGAAAAACCAAACATAGCAAGACAAAACAAATTCCTATAAGAACATGTAACCAAAAAGTCATATAAAACCACAGTACAAGGTGATCTACAATGGTTAATGTGTTGTCTCTTGTTATCTTCAATAGAATTGTCTCTATCATCAGGCATATTTGGATATAGCAGTATAATTGAATATAGCAGTACATAATATTACTAAAAACAAAACATTATAGACAATGCAAAACTTCAAAGGCAGGTAATAATCAAACCAGAGTGGGTACCCTAGTGAATCTTGTCATCTTCAGTGTAGTTGCCTATACTCTCAGACTTGATACTATCAATCATAACAGCTTTGAATAAAATCAGTCAAAACAAAACAGCAATCTAACAAACCAGATTCAAATAAGATCAGTCATAATAAGACAGTATAAGTTATACAGGGCTTCAGATTAAGTAATAGGAAATTATGGATGATTACCATACTATGTCCTGCTATTTTCGGGATAGCTGTCTGTGCCCTCACATCTAGTACAAGTAGATAAACTGGAACAGAATATAATCCATCTAAACAGTGGTCTGAGCAATGTGGGGTTTAATTCCTGATACACTATTAACAATATCCTCTGCCTTATTTTTTTAGACTATTCCTCCCCTTTCACTCCCATAGAGTGTACTGTGCATTTTGGGTCCCACCAACTCCCTCAGTTTTTAGATTGGGGGGATCAACCTGCTATTTACCTAAGTGGTTCCAAACCTTCTCGCTCCTGGACTTGATCTTGAGTTGTATTCCTTTAACTACAAAAGCCTCAAGGTTTTCCTTTGTTATAGCCGAGTAGATCTCTACTGCACATAAGTATCCTGTCTTTCCATTCTATCTGCAGGTGGTGGTCGAGCTGCCCCTATTTCTCTCTGGCTCCTTGTCACATAGACCATTGTTTATTCATATTTGATTTTCGGTCCATAAACCCTCTCTCAGGTTGATTATATTTCCTATACAGAGCATCTCGATGGACCCTGCCTTCTGATCTACTCTGCCTGTATTTTTTTTAGTGTATCAAGGCCATGTTAGAGATTATAGCCAACTTTCTCTACCTCATTTCTGCTATGCTATTTTTCTGCCATTGTCTAGTGTTCTCCTTCATTCTATTGCCTGCCCCGTTCATTGAGGCCTTTCTGCCACTGTTCCTGAAATCCTGGTATTTATTTTCCTCTCTCTAGAATGTCCTTCAGTATTCTCTGTAGGGTTGGATTGGTGGTCACAAATTCCCCTAGTTCCTCTTTGTCATGGAAGCATCTTGTTTCTCCATTAATTTCTAGTGACAGTTTTGCAGGGCACATCAATCTGGGCTGGAGGTTATTTTCTTTCAGGACTTGGAATACTTTGCTCCAAGCTCTTCTTGATCTGATGGTCTGTGTTGAGAAGTCTGCTGTGGTCTTGATGGGCTTTCCTTTATCAGTGATCTATTTCTTTTCTGATGACTTTTAATATTGTTTTTATATTGAATTTCTGGTATCTTGATTATTATAGGTCTGGGTGTAGCTCTGTTTTGGCTGTAGGTGGCTGGAGTTCTGTATGCCTCATATATACGAATATCATTTTCTTTTCCCATGCATGCTTGGGAAGTTTTCCTTAATTATTTTTCTGTGAATAGCCTTTGTAATTCACCTGGTTTTATTCCTGCTTCTTCACTCATGTTTCTTCTTCTTATAGATTCCCTTGTCTTCTAGCCTTTGTATTGTTACTGCCTTTTTCCTTGTTATTTTGAGGGATCTTTCATGATCACACATTACAAACTTGCCTTTAAGTTTTCATAGTCTAGCCTTAGTTTCCTTCTAGCAGTTTTGCCAGCTTTCAATGGAGTTTCTAGTTTCCTGGTAATCTCTTTGAATCTGCTTCATGTATTCTAGATTTCCTTTATATTCTTTATTGAAGGTTTCTCTCCTTTGTGTTCCTCCCTTCTTCCGTCTGTGTCTTCTTGAGAGGTGCTTAGCATTTCTTTTATTAATATACTTATATCTTGCTTTACCTGATTCAATATTTCAGTGTTGAGCTCATCTACAAGGTCCCGAAGGTATCTCTTAATGTCCATTGAAGCCGTGTCTGATGTTGCATGTTTGCTGCCCTCAATCTCTTTGTATTTCCCTGTCCTGGATCGCTGTCCCCAGGGTTTTGGGCTGGGGACTTTTTGTTTCTTTCTCTTGTCATGTTTTTGGTTTCTTCCATATGGGTGTATAGTGAAGATCCTAGCCCTTTCCTTGTTGGTTATGGGCCTTCTGAAGCATGCCAGCCAGGGATTTCTGCCCTCTCCTGTTTGCTTTTGGTCATTGAGGTGTAGGCAGGGGCTGCATATGCTGGCCCCTCCCCTCCGGGCCAGTCAATATTCGTGGGCCTTCACTGGGTTAGTGTGCTACGTGTTGGGAATCAGTTTGGGATGGAATATTGGGTCCCACCCAGGGGCGTGACCCAGGCTGAGCAGATCCCACCAATCTGCTCTGGGAAGGGAGCAACCAACTGAAGTCACTGTGGTTCCTAGATCAGGCTCCTCCTGCCCAACTCCAACATGTCCTCCAGTTGGTCGCCCTCCTCCCATGGAGGGGGTTATTCTCAGCACTCACTGTGCGGTCCCTCGCCAGCTCTGTTCTCCATTAGGCTCTCCTACCTCTGTCTTCAGCATGACTGGCCAGTCACAGTAGTGTGATTTTGTGTGCTTCAGGGGGGTCGCAGCTGTGTGAGTTGCAAGTTTGGGCCGCTCAGGCAGCTGTGGCGGGTGGTGGCTCTGGCTGATTGTGGCTCTGTGAGTCACAAGATCAGGCTGCTCTGGCCAGTTGTGGTGGTGGCATGAATTCAGGCGGCTGGAGAGTGCTGTGGCTGCAAATGTCAGCTTCTGCAATTGTAGCCCTGGGAATGTGTGTTTGACCAACTCTTTTGCCTTTAGTTTCTTCCTGGGTGGAGAGGACCTGTCTCCCTTCTGTCCAGACCTCCCCATGACATTTTATTCCAGCATGAGTTCTCTCTCTCTGAGAGGCTGAGTATCTTGCTGTTTATTATCCGCCATCTTGAACCCTCTTCCCCAAAACAGGTAGAACTCTTGAGGACACAGGTATAGGCAATGACTTCCTGAATGGATTCACAATGGCACAAGAGTGTCAAACAAACAGGATATCAAATTAAAAAGCTGCTTGTAGAACAAAAACAGAGTGAAGAGACAACTGACAGAATGAGGGGGAAAGCTTTGCCAGCCATTCCTCAGAAAGAACACTAATAGCCAGAATATATAAAAAACTTAAGCCCACCCAAAAACACAATCAATAAATGGGGAACCACAGGATGTGGTGGCACATGCCTGCAATCCAAGCACTCAGGAGGCCGAGACAGGAGGACTGCTGTGAGTTGAGGGCCAGCCTGAACTGCATAGTGAGATGCTGTCTCATTAAATGACAACTGAAATGAATCAGCACTTCTCAGAAGATACGCAAGGGGTGACTAAATCCATGACAAAATGTTCAACATCTCTGGCCATTAGAGAAATGCAAATTGACATGTATATTTTACTACTTATCAGACAAGGAACTTGGTGACACCATAAACTACTTACTTGTGGAAGAAGAGTAGCATGACACTGGTTGGTTGTTCTGAGTGTCACTCAACACAGTGATGAAGTGAGTCCAGCAGCTCAGTTCCTGAGCTCCACCTCCATGCAGATGGACTAAGGGTTTGTAAGTGCACCCAGCAGCCACAGAGCCAGTACTGATGGAGACCAGCACAAGCTCTCTTGGCTTCCATAATCCTGTGAGCCAAGTCCCTTAAACCTCCCTCTCATCTCCATCCTATTAAATCTGATGAGCCCCAACAGCTAGGGAACTGGCAGTGTGAAGCTTATTTTTTCAAATTCCTTGATGGATTCTCATGGGCTTTAAAAAATGTTTTAGTAATGCATGGAGAAATTGGCAATTTTGGTTTTGGCTTGGCTAAGAAAGCACTATTTTTTTCCCATTGAGCATATCAGATGCCACTTTTTGGGCGGCAGAAGTCCATATGCCAGTGACCTCCGGAAATCATTTGGATCAAAGGGAAGAAGTCTGTGAATGGAAGTGCTCCAGCATGACTTCCCCACATCATCCTCATTCTTGTCCTGCCCATCAGGAGAGGGCTGAAGAAATCGTTGCAAGCCTGCTTTGGTTGAGGGCACAGCCATGGGGCTGTGTAGAGGCTCTGGGAAGGGAGTCAAGGTCACCCTGCTACATGACCTTAGGTGCTTAACAGTGAAATCATTCAGACTTCTCGAAGTGAATCAAATGCCATGCACAGAGTATTTAGAAGGACATGCCGCTGTCTGGGGTGGGGAGCTTTTTCTGATGAATGCCAGAGAGCCTGTTGCCATGGCATATGACTGATAATCCCAGGAAGGCCAAGCTGGGAGCCTGAGAACTCTGATCTTTGGGCATCTGGGACCGTTCCAAGGTTACAGGCCATCTCATCAAGTCCTTGCTTACCAGAGGACGACTAGAGCTCTATTCCACACCTCTTACCATCTGTGGATTCAGGGAGGCCATTGGCTTCTGTTTGTGTATGAAGCAACTTGTGCAGTCCAGGTTCACCCTGAAAGTTCTGATATGCATAGATGAACACCGGGGGAAGTAAGAAGTGGTGAGTCTGAGATGGCTGATGGAAGTGGGTTGAGAGACCACAGATGTGGATCATTGGGGGCTAGAGCTCAGATCTAGAGGCCACATATAGGCATTGCCCTCTGATCTCAGTGCTGACCATACCTGGAGGGGCGAGATCCAGAGTGTGAAGAGTAGGAAAGAATCTGAGAAGTATACCATCACGGGTTCTGGAAGGGACGTTTACAGCTGAAGATTGAGCCTGCAACAAGTCGGCTTCTGTGTTGATGATTGGGATGCCCAGGTCTATCACAGTTATTTCTTTGAGCCCACTGCACAGGGAAAGATGGGAAAGGGCACAGTGCCGTTATGTCTGCATGGAAGGACCTCAGGAGCCAAAGGTGTGGGCCTGAGCTCTTGGTCTGAAAGGCTTTTTCTCCAGCAGATTGATCTGCTCATAAGCAGGTACAGAAGCAATACTCGTAGGAAATTCAAATGTGGATCATCTCTCCCAATATAATCATGTCTTCATAAAATTACAATTTTCTCAACTGAGATCTGTTGTTCAGCTTTTCCACAACAGGATCAGCCAAGTTTCTCTGGATCATTCATCCTGCAAGAAACTTACTAAATAACAAATGACTGATTGCAGTTAAAGTTCATCCTCACTGAATCTGCCCAGCCTGAAGTGACCCTTTTGGGTTCTTCCAAGCACAAAGATTCTCTGGGACTAGAGTTCTGCAAGGTAGTTAATGCCACTTGAAATCGTGGGGCAGAGCCACTTTACCCATTGCCCCTAGCAGGCCTAGATGGGTAAGTTGAACACTCGACAAAGGATTTTGGAGGCACCTCTGACAATCTGTGCTACAAAATTAAGCAATAGCATTTTCACCATAGCAAAAGGACCCTATAGAGGAAGAGAAAGGAAAGTGGCCCAATCTAGGGAGGCGGGTGTGCAGCAAGGGGTTAAGATAGCAGGCTGCTTTCCTTAGGAAGTGCTGCCTGTAAAGCTGCCTATTACTTGGCATTTGAGAACTTAAATTTTGGGTTAGTTCCTACCATCCCCACGTAAGAGTGGCTCAGGGTGCCCAATGCTTGGTGCAAAAAAAAATGCAGTACATCATTAAAGTCTACTGGACACTCATTCAGGAGTCTGGAATTTTGGTATGCTTTAAGCAGAGGATGTCTTGTGACTAGACCCCAGGTAAAATCTGTGCTGTGTCTCTGAGCTTCTCTGCTGGACACCACCACCCATTTTGTTGCAGGTGAGGGATTAAACACGTGGCATGTGACCCCACTGGAAGACTTGAAAATTTGTGCCTGGTTTCTCTGACTCTGCCCTATGTGCCTCTGCTCTTTGCTGAGTGTGCATTGAATCTTTTCAGTGCAATAAGTCACAGTTATGAGCCCATCTGTATGCCGAGTCCTGCATTACTAGTGAATCATTGATCTTGGGAATCGTTTGTGGATCCCCATCACATAGAGGTATCTAGTGTTGGAGTAGAAACAAAGGAGTTTTAGAATCTTCATGGACTCCATAATATTGGACAAGTACATACAACCTGTGACCACAGGGGACTAAAGAGCCCACTAACCATTTCCCACATGAAATGATGTTTCCCAGTCTTAAGGGCAAGAACATGCTACCACAACTGCCACATGGCAGGACTCCCTTGTATTCTGGTCAACACTCGATTCTATTATCATCAGAGGAAGAAATGTATCTGAAGTTGGTCTTTACATGAAAACATGTATTTCTGGGTATATTAGTATCTGCTATCCAGCTGCATTTTCTTTCAAGATTCCCTGCTCCTATCATTTGTGCATTTTTCTAGTTTTCTTCTCTTGTGCTCTTAGCCAAGGCCTCTGGGCTATTCTCATTCAGCACTAGGCAGGCGACTTATTCTCTGCCAGTAAGTGGCCACTGGAACATTGTTGCTTCACCTCTTTTCTTCCTTAGAACATCATTGCAAAATTTTCACAACATGGACAGCGAGTTCATGAAATACACCTACTTCCAAGTCCCTATGAGTCAGGATCCCTCCCACCAGATGGGCCAGGTTAGCACAAGTATGTTCTTAGGGCCCCTTAGGGAAACCAGCTTAGATGCTAACAGAGTGATAGAAGCATGGAGGACTCAGGAGCAGGTTGAGGTCAAAGTTACTGATTGGGCCACACCTTCTAGGGGTTAACGCCTAGAAGAGCCTCAAGCAGAACACTACCTTGATTTTTCTGACCATAGCACTATACTCCAGAAAAGCAGCTTGCCTATCACAATGGTGACACCCACGGATTTAGTGTAGACCATGTCCACGCTCCAGTTTACATGTGATTTTCTTTGCATGAGGCCAAATGGCCCCAGATCTATAGGTACCTAACCCCCTCCAGCACTGTTACTTGGTCATTTTGGCACTTTGAGGTTCCTGTGAGAAACTGGAACATAAGGAAACTTTACTTCACAGTATACCATTTTCAGTGTTCCTAACACTCTGATGCTGCTAGGAATTGTTAAGTTTCTCTTGTTTCACCCCAATTTCAAATTATGAAGTCAGAGTATCATTTCCCACAAATATAGAGCCAGGGTTGCCCTGGAGAATGTTCCTCATTCTTATCTTGGTCCCAATGACCCCAACTCAAGCCTCCAGAGTCTTCTCTTGGTCTAGAAGGTCCTGTTGCTTAAACAATTCCCACAAGCTGTGGCTCAGAGACCCAGAATAAAACAAATGAATTAAGAAAGCAGGTAGTTGGGTGGTGGATATAAAGTTAACTTTCTCTCAATTCATTGTGAGTTGCTTGCCTTCCTTATTAGAGATTGAAAGTCTAAAGTAAGGCCTAGGGCACAGAGCACTCAGTCAACACACAGGGACTAAGGTGACACAGCCACAGCTCTAACACTTTAGAGCAGAGTTCCTGGTGGCTTTGTCCCATGAAGCTATTTCAATGCAAGCAATGTCTAAAAACATGAGAATATCTTTGGAGCAGTCTATGAGATGTGAGGAAGTAGCTGGTTTTCTTGAGACAAAAGTATTTTCTCTACAGGGTAGCTCTATGTTATGTGTTGTACAAGAGTCTTGTGGGATTCCTTACTAGGAACAAGTTTTTGCTTTCAGAGTCCCTTAAACAAAGCATGAACTTCAGTAAAATAGAGGCCATGGAAATAGGAGTAAAAGCTAATGGTCAGCAAGAGGTTCTAAAAAGCACAGCCAAGATTAGAGCTTTTAGAGAATTTCTAGTCCCACTTGAAAAAAATGCATCTAAATTCTGTAGTTATAACTCCTACTATCTGAGCTGGTCTCCAGCACCACTATCACTCTTTCCACTAAAACATTTCTAAATAAAATATTTTATGGTTAGGGATGGTGTCCCCGAAGGGTGATAATCTGCTCTTCTACCAGGAGGTGCACTCTCATAAATACGGGATGTGGCCAATATTGCTAAAGTGGTCTATCCCCACCCAAAGAAGAGACCTTGGGTTGAGGGACCTATGGTGACATTTGGGCACTAGGAAGTGACAAGGGCACACTTCACATGGACTCATGGAGAATGGAAGTTGCATTCAACCAATTTTCTTAAGAAAATATTGGGGACCTGGTGAGGAGCCCTGGTTGTCTCTGTAAAGGTTACAGCAAGAGAATAAATTAGAGACAAGTTTAGTAATACATGAGTGGCTGGGGAGTTGATGTGTCTAGATGGATCCAGCACTGATACTCCAAGAAAACCACTATTTATTGGGTGTATACAGTGATAGGCGGGGCTAGAGAAAGAAATTCCAATTTGGCAGAAGTCTCAGAGACTTTTGATTCAATGAGCAAATAGAATCCTGAAATAACTCAAGAGGGCGTAGATGGTTTTATGCTAAGAAGAGTCAATGGGAAATCTCAGATGGGTGATACTGATAATCCCAAGCCTCCATCTTATCCCTTAGGGAAGGAAACAAGATTAGCTATTGTGAAGTGGTGGTCCCCAACAAGAAAGTAACATTCTGAACTAGAAGATGGAATTTCAGCCCCTAGAAAGCCTTTCCCATGCATAGCCTGGCCACGTTCACTTTCAGGAATCCGTAAATTTACTGCTGAGAAGTCAAAAATTTCACCTTTCAGGCATGCGAGGTCCAGGCTGGAGCCACAGGATCTTTTAGATCCAGCTAAAATACCCCTGAGAGTTCGGGTCTTTATTCATCACACAGTGTGTTTTCAGTTAAAGCTACACATCAAGCCAATGATTTGGGGCAAGACTGAACCTGGGGCTGAAAACTAACAGATTATGTACCTGACATACCCTTTAGAACCTACCAGATTACTCACGAAGGATGAGATATTGAACTGCATTTTAGTCAGTTGGTGAGATGAGCTAGAGACACTCATGCCCTTCCATTTCCTTGAATGACATCTTAGCTTTCTTAATAGTAAAAAACTACACAACTGGTTATAATAATTTTGGCTTTTAAGAGTCTTGTTATGTAGGCCAGTCTGGCCTTGAACTCATGATGGAAATCCTCTTGCTTCAGCCTCCCAAGTGCTGGGATTATAAGTATGCACCACCATGCCTAGCTAGCTATATTCATTTTGCTAATGTTGTAATATCCATATTTCCTGTAAGAAACTGTACCTTTGTATATCAAAGACAGGATCACATCAATATTTTAAGTGCTCAGACAATATGTATAGCTTCTTGCTGATTTTGGTTTTGTTTCCATCCCTAGGTTTGTCATGGTCTGCTGCTTCCCCCCTGCCAACTTCTACTCCAAATTAAGTAGGAATTTTAGATCCAAGGCTAATGGCAAACTATAATTTCAACAGCGTCAAGGTACACTGAAGAGCCTCAGAATCTTATGTGATCGGGGATAGGAAACTGAGGTCCCACAAAGACCATCCATAGTAAACCAGTAACCCTTTCATAAACACATTCTTTGACTACAGAATTAGAGATGCCTTCCCGGAGAATCCCAGGAATATGCATTTTGAAGCCCTGTTATTAACAAAACCACATCTGGCTACATGAAGATAGAGCTGAGGTTGAGTTTGCATCCCTGAAAAGGCAGATACAGAAAAGGGACCAATGACTACACTTGAAATCTAAGCTATGAGAATGCCATCCAAAGGTTGACAATTGAAGGAAAGGACTGAATGATCTTGGGATATTTTCATAACGAATGGCTCATATTCCGGTTGAGCAATGGAAGAAAGATTTACAGTGGGATTCACAGTGAGAAGATGAATTGATTTGGAGATGGCATCAGTAGAGTAAATCCAGGTTTTAAAATAACTAAAATTGTAGAGGCCACACTGACTCCATTTTGTCCTGGACACATCTGGTTGACAATGTTTTGGGAAAAAGTGCAAGCCTTGAAACACTGCCCTCACCCCAAGGTGAAAACATGAGGTCCTATAAGGATAAGAAGCAAACAAGTTATATAATCTGAGCATGCGCAATTTGAGTGTCTTTGTTCTTTATTGCAATAAAAACTGCTTGTTTACGCTGGCCAGGTGGCAGCCATTTTCCTGGCCCTTAGTGTGTGTGACCCTTTATTTTCCCTTTGCTTGCAGAACCCCCACATAAAATATTGTGGAGACCAAATAACCCAAGTATGAGTTGATAAGAAATCCCAAAATTCACCTGCCCTTCCCCATGTCTTGGGAAGAAGCAGTTCTAGCAGGGAGCCCAACTTTATCGGGTCAAATTTGAGTCAGGGATTTGATAAGGAAACGTGGCTCAAATTGGGTGAAGTGGTGCTATGGTATCCACACTTCGGTATGGTATGTAGACACCAAGGCATGAAGGAAAAATCCAAATATGATAGAAGAAATTGAGTTGCTGTAACATGCATCTCATATACTAGTTCTGGTCCAGAGGAACTACTTTGTCCTATGGAGGTCACACTGTAGAATACTGAGATATTTCCAGAACTGAGCCTCTCACTAGGTCTCATTTCTAGCATAAGTGCTTAAGCAGTTTACAGCAGAGTGACAATTTCCTACTGGCCACTTGGAAGAGTGGCTGTTGCAACCTTTCTCACTACACACTGCTAAATTGTTATTGTTCATGAATTTGAGAAGTTTATTAGGTCACCAACATCCTGGTAACTCCTCCAGGTTTTAAAAAATTCATCTAAGATTTCAGCAACACTGACAGCCAAGGTCTATTCCTCAGCAGGGAGCCAGAGCTCTCCCCAGAGGTCTGCTTTGAGTATGAATATTTAAGGGCCAATACTGAAGCAGCAGGTGAAATCCACACATATTCCTAGCAGAGGAGTAAGTGATTACCTGTGCTTGATTTTAATCCACATTTCCAGACCAGAGTTTAGGCAAGATGACATATGGTCCAGTGAATTTGGAAGATTTGGAATTTGGAAAAGTAAAGGGTGGGGAAGCATTGGAAGACTTGTGTTGGAGATCAGATAGGAAGAATTAAGGCCCAATTCCCCCCCTCTATGAGCAAGGGGCTCAGAGAGAAAAGCAGCATAAGAGCACACTGCCATGTTGCAGGTCCTAGGGAAAAGTTAGTACAGCTGTAATCCTATTTTTTACCTGGACATACACCATGGGTGGTAGAGGCAACTGAAGCTTGTGATACTCTAATTGTTTATTCCTGTGTCCAGGAGAAAAAAGGCAGAGTGACCCAGTCACTTGGGGCTCTTTGAAGGGAGACAAGAGCCCTCTGGTCCGCACATTTTAAAATAATCCTATGTCTGTTTTGCACCCTCATTCATGCCCTGGTCAGGTATAAAGCTCATAGCTGGCTCCTACAGGTTTGAAATTTGAAGACTGACTCTAAATAAAAAAAATCCTGAGCACCATGGAGGGCCTCCAGCTTAGTTTGGAGGAAATGGAAAATCTGTGCCTTTATTCATGGAGCCCCGTAGGAAAAAAAATCAGATTTGGGACCACCATGCTTCCAACTCATTGCCAGGCTGACCCTTCCAGCAAGATGCCTTGGAACTTGAGTTTGAGAAGCAAAGACCTCTTGACTTCCTTACCTGGTTTCCAGTGACCTCAGGGGACTTGGAGGGAATCAACAGCTCAGTGCTCACAACTTTAGGATTTATCCAGTTTGATTTAGTCTGGATACTTTCCCCATCCAATTATTTAAGAAGTGAAACCAGCACTAGAGAGTCATTTAGTCAGGTTTGTCTGAGGTCATGAAATCCAAGCCAGTCAAATTTCTTGACCACCCTGGGAGGGAGCAGGGAGAAGAATGTGCCAGGTGCCTACACCTTCCCATCCCACCAGGGTTACCTTAAGGCTGCCTCTGCACCAGCATCCTCTCTGGGTCCTACGTTCACCGTCAGTGTGCCTGTGCCAGTGCCAGGTTTCCCTTCCCTTAGCCCCAAACACACAGAGCTACACCAAGACATTAACAGCGTAAGATTGAGGAAGACTTCTAGAAGCAAGTGCCCTCGTTCTGGGGCTTCAGGCTTAGGTACCTATGACTTTAACAGATATATTTAGAGCTCAGATTCCGAATTCGAAAAGTCACCTCCTCCCACTCGTACTGTGAGTATATCTGGGAGAAACGGACATACAAATGGGCTCATCTTCAAGAATTTGCTTTCCCATACAGACTTCTAAGTAACCTTAAGAGGACAAAATTCCTCCTGACCATATACGACATTACTTCACAAGGAGGACAAAGATGCGACCTGTCATTACCTTTAAAACATGAGAAACACTTTCGGTCCAGAATACTGTGTGGGCTCCATAGAGCGAGAAGAGGAGGAGGTAACTAAGGCGTCAAATGTCTTCACAGGTAACTCATTTCAACGCCTCAAATTCAACATCTTGGAGGTCAGTTTGGTAGCAGGGGCGTCCTGGGTGTTAGGTGGAATCGAGGTAGAGAGGTGCACTTAGAGGTAGGTGTTGCACGTGTGTGACTCACAGGGAGCCTGTGGGGCAGCTGGAGGTCCCTGTTCCAACAGAGTCATCGCGTTTCCTTCTCCCCAGCACTGCTCTCCCGCTGTGTGGGGCCTGGGGTTTCCTAGAGCAGCAAGGCCATCTCCAGCCAAGGTGTCCTCCATTGTCAGAGTGGAGGCATCAGGAATTCACAAAGCCAGAGCCTTCCTGCCAGTTGGGAAGGGTGGGCCCGGCCCTAGGCCCTAGGCCCTAGGCCCTAGAGCTGACCTGACCTTGTGTCAGTAGGGACTCAGCTCAGGGCTCTGCATATCTGAAAGAAGCTCTCCCTGTAAGGGAAAAGACCAGAGAAGAGACAAAGGACTGCAAGGGACAGTTTACAATCCATCATTTCCTCCTAGATATAATCATAGCAGTGCATTCATTGCAGTGACCTACTTTTTAGAAAAGGAGATAAGTAAGCTCAGAGCTAGTTTGGGAAGAATTCTCTTGCTTTCCTTAACTCTGAGGATGGAGGTCACACAAGGCAATGTGGAGCTCCAGAGAAGGTTGGAGAAGAACACGTGGGGATCCCCAGCTGGAGTCAGGGTCACTGGAAACTCACGGGACATCTGGGCAACTCAGCAAACTGCTTTAGCAAGTTCTCCAGCGACAGGGACAAATGAATATCTGTGAAAGGTGACAAAGCTCCCCTCACAAGGGAAGAAGGCACAGTACAATGACAACTTCAAATCCTGCAAAATGACTCTGGCTCCTATGCCCTCTGAACCTGATTCAGAGACATCGCATGGGCCCAATGTCACCCCATACAGCTGACACCAAGGTTGGAACCTCCATGCCTGGGAGGACTTGGTGTTTACTGGAAGAAGAATATTCCTGTCTCAGTACATGAATAGGCAAACAATGGCATTTGTAGCAAAATGATACTGGATGGGGAATTTTTTCCTTAAATCAATTCAAAGGATAGCTTTTGGAAAGGCCACTTAGGGTAGGGAGGTTGTATCAAGATACTCATTGGTAGCACTTTGTAGGTGTTTCCGTGTGTGGGGGGGACATTTAAGACATCACAGCTGAGGCTCACGTCATGTGGCAGAGTGAAACTGCTTATCAGACACTGAGACCAGCGTCCTTGCTGTGTGAGTGTGTTTAATTTAGATCTCTGAACACATTTAGAGATCAAAATCAGTTTCTGTCAGGTTGACACAAGGCTGTTGCTAAGCAGAGTCTATGTTTGCATCTACATTGGGCAAAGCGACCCTTCCCCCACTACTCTTGACAAGTACATGAGGCTGTGATCCTGGACTGGGCCGACCCCAGCAGGGACCTGTGCTGCAGGGCCAGGAGGCACCACCCTACCTGCACACAGAGGTGGACTCCATGGTCACAGAGAGGGAAGACTCACCCAGGAACAGTGGCACCCAGAGGGGGACACAAACCCCCTTGGAGATTCTGCCCTCAAGTCTCCCACATTCATGCCGTGATGCCCACATCATCCCCCACCTGAGAACAGAGGTCAGGATTCTGCAGAAAGTAATGGACTGGGACCCTCAGATTCAGCTTGATTGTACAGTGTAGAGCAAAGAAAAGCAGGTTCCAAGGTCCAGTTCTCAGTGTGGGCATCTCGGATTGGCCCTGACTTTGCTCTTGGAGCCCTTGGGCTCCCTGTGGTCAGGTGGAAAAGCCAGTTTCTCACCAGCCTCCATAGTGGAGACACAGGTACATTTCTCTCTCATAACAAATCTGATCAGGAAAGGCATGTGAATGAAGGGAATGCTAGGTAAAAACTGCAAAGCTGGTTATTTACAGTTTCACATTACTAGCCTGAGCACCCCCCCGACGTGACTCCTCCTGAAACAATGGAGCCATGATTCACCCGGAAAAGCTCACTGCTGGTGCCCTCAGGATCCCCCATGGTACCAAGCTGATGAGAGCGCAGAGGCTGAGAATGCTCACAAGAACACTGTCTTTTCCTCTCAGCTTTCCTGGCTTCTTTGTTCAGCCAGGAGAAATGAAGCGATGAAGGTGAAATACGTACAAGGTAGCATAAACAACTTCACCAAGAAGAGAGGCAGACCAGAGGAGACAATCACATATGCATGTCCCCATGTCTTGTTATATGATGGACTATCAAAAAGGCCATCACCATATACAACCCCTTGACCTTGGACATCCCCAATTGACTTTTCTTGGATAAAACAATGTAGCACTAAATATATTTTTTAAAAAGCTCCCCTGAGTGCAAGTCCATGGTAGCGTCACACCCTCACTTGGTGGCTGAAGACTACCAGGCTCTGGCTTCCATGCAGCTTGCTTTCCTGGGGCTCCGTACAAGCATCCAAGGCTGTCCTAAGATCCCACCTGTTCACAGATCTTCCCAAAACAGTGGTCACAGTTGTTGCCACTGAACCTTTGTTAGATAGGCAATCTGTCCAGCTTTAACTCTTCTCCAATGAAATGTTATATTGTACCTGTCTAGATAAATGGAACCATTTTGCAGTTTTAATAAGGGAGACAGGAACTTTAGAATTTAGGAGAAGAGGAACTTTTGCAAAGTCCCGAGAATGTAACTTAGAGGCCATCAAAAACCTGGCTTTTATAAGATTGTGCACACTGATGCTTGCAACGTTGATCCCAAACTAAAACAAACCATCCAGAGGGGAGACAGACAAACCCGTAGGGTAGAGCTGCCCTTAGAAGGAGTGGGCATGAGCCCACTCCATGAATAAGGGACTCCAGTCCTTTCTCCGTAGTCTTAGCTTTGGGCCCCACACTAAGCCGAGTGGCTTTATATCTCCATTTTTTCTGTAAATAAAATTAAATCTGGTTTGCAAAAACAAAAATTGAAGTGACAAGCTTACCACTTGTTTGCCAATATATTTTCTTATGAACCCCCATTTCTTGTCCCTTCCCTGGACTCTGAGAATTCCAGGGAAAACCACAAGGAAGCCAAATTTATCATCTGTTCATACTCACATTGGTTGCAGAGTAGCTATCTGGTCAACCAAACATGTCTGCTTTTGATAGAAACTTGGGGAGGGAGTGGATAAACAAGACCGGAGAAGGCCTGCTGTCTCCAGGAGGAGAATGAGCACAGACACAGCCTGAAACCTCACAAGAAGTATAGCTCCTCATGGCCCTTCAACCTCATGCTCAGGCACGGGACCAGAAAGAGGGAACCAGGGAGCGTCCTTCCAGAGACTGGTGGCATGTGGTCCGTGGGAGCAGCGTCCCTACACACACAGACACTTGACTTTGAAGTTGCAAAGAACATACTGAATAAGCCTGAGGTTCTGCAGGTGAGTGGGCAGCAGTCTTCTTGCTTCCTGGCTGCTGTGTCCCACCCCATACCTGGAGGACCTCGTGGTGACCCCCAGCTGTGCTCATAGCAACAAGATCTTAATAAAAAGCCTCCTTGGGACTGGGAAGTCAAGAGGGGTCACCTAGGATGGTCAGCCAGTCCCATGTATGACAGTCACAACCATGGGACCATGTAGAGCTCACCACTGGCCGTTCCCAATGTTCAGTATTAAATTAGCTCAGCCTCCCCTGGATGAAGATGGAGAAACTATCTTACAGTAAGAAGAAATCACTGTAAGCACATGGACTTTGATTCATCTTTCACTTCCTGCAAGATCAACTGGACCCAAGTGGAAGGGAACAGGTTACACGAAGCTGGTAACATTAATTGGTCTCTGAGGAAGCTAAAAGCTTGTATGGATGTCTTGAGAGAACCAGGCGTACGGAACCAACATGGCTCCTTATTGAAATGCAAAGTTAACCCATCTGTTTAAGAACCATTTGATGAAAAATTGCATAGTATTGTGTGTGAATCCAAAGGCCACGGATTAAGAGTCATTGGGAGTCATATTTGCGAAAATGATCCAAGAATGGCACATAGCCAGACCAGTAGACAAGGCCCTATGTGGTTTAATACATGGAGCATCCTGTTCCTACATCGATCAATTCAGACTCTGCTGAGTGGTTGGGCAGGTGCTTCTGAGAGCAAATTGTGTTTCACTACTGCCCAGTCATTGTCATTTTATGGTCTCAAATATGAGTAACTTAATAGATTGAGACGATACTGACAAAGGGTGATGTTAATAGAATGAGGGGTGGCGGACAATCTCCCCATGTCAGGCTGGTGGCTGGCTGGTCCATATGTATGGCTCATGCTTAGCTCACACCTTTTCATCTGCAGTGGACAGCGTGATGGTGCAGGGACCCGTGGCCTTAGGACTGATTTTGGGCTGCGTGTTAGAGGCAAGATTATGATCTCCCCAGCTTTCCCCTTTGCAGCAGGGTCATTCCGTGTTGAACAGAGATTGGCGAGACCCATCAGCGTGCAATCAACAAGATCCAAATTCCCTGCGTGATCAGAGCATCATCTCCCATACCCGGAGCCACTGTTGCTCCTGAGAATGTTCCCATTCTCACGGTGACCCTAATGGCTCCAGCACAAAACGCTGCCTCCTCTCCCCTGGTCCACATGGCCTTGCTGTTGAGCCATTGCCCCTGCTGTGGTTCAAAGCTCTGTAAAAGATAAATGATCAAAACAGGGTCAGCCACACAGTGGTTACAGTTTTTATGTTGTGTTTCCAATATTATGAAATCCTTTCCTTCCTGGAGACCTTAAGTCTGTTGATTGAGGGTTCTGTCACAGGGCCTTTTACACATCCAGTTATTACAGCGCCACACAAGGCCTTAAGCCCGGCTAGAACAAAGTTCCTGCTGCCTTCCCCTAGAAGTTACTGTCATCTCTACCAATATCGCATGTATAGAATTGGCTTCTTTAAGGCATTGATCCGTAAAGGTCTCAGCTGCAAACTCAATTCTGTAGTACCAGTGGGTCCATGGGTTGGGACACGAACTTTTAACACTGGATCATGAGCCACTCTACCCTCTAGGCAGTAACATGGAAAAGTCACTCACTACACAATGCCCTCTCTTCTGAAGTCAAAATCATTCCCCTCAATAGGAATTTCTTCACTTCGGAGGCACCACATGCAGAGTGAAGAGACCCGGGCTGGGCTGGGCTGGGCTTCCACCTAGGACTCAGTTTCACAGCCGCCTTGTTATGGTTTTAAATTCACTAAATGCAAAGCAAGTTAAGGCCCTGGAATCCGTTCTTTTCTGCTCCTTCTCCAAACAGGAGATTTGAATACACCCAGCAACTTCCTTCAATTTTCTCAACTGGAGACTTATGCTTTTTGTGCTGAAATCAGTGGCTACTTTGCCCCTATGACTCCCACTGAGATCTGTTCGTGCGCATTTGCAGATTACTTCCACACCAGGATATGGCCACATTTAAATCAAGGAGAGGAGAGACCTTCATACTTCGAGCATCCCTCCCAATTACTGCAGGAAAGAGCTAAAAATGGAGACCCAGACCATGTGGGATGGATACTTGTCATTGGTGGCACTGTCATCTCCCCTGGACATACAGGGAAGCACCGGTAACTACAAAGCAGACAGAATAACATTTGCCGTGGAAAGATGCTTGTCTGCACCACATGGGCAAGCTCAGTCTCCCAAGTTGGCAGATTCTAGACCAGACAGGATGACCAGCCCTTATTTCCTTCCTGGCATTTGTGCTCAGTATTCAAGCACATCCTAATGAGGAGGAAGCAATGGCCTTCTGAAGTGTCGATCATTGGTCAGTAGGGTCATTACCCCTGCAGAACTTCCCACCCACTGGCTGAGCCCTTCTACACTACTTGAAAGGTGAGAAGGGTTGGGCAGGTACACGCATTCTTAGCTCTCACCTTTCAGGCAAGTGCTCTACATGCTTGCAGTCTACTGTGGTGAAGGTCACATCCAGAATCAGTCAGTCTCCTGTCCCTGTCAGTGTGTTCCAGAAAGACTATGGTATAAAAGCTGGAGACTTATATAGGGTGCTGCTATGTCTGCCTCATCTGTCTCATCCTGACTCAGCTGTTCGCCAGGGAGGGATGGAGCCAGGCTCAGTAGCCAGCTGTGTATCTACCACGTGCAGCCAGCCACAAAGCTGGGGATGATCCTATTAGCAAAGTGCCCTGATGGGAGGTGGTGCCAGCAACACAGCCCCTGCCCCAAACTCTAGGCTTCATTCTAGGACCACAGCAAAGGCCTTGCTCCTCACGCCATGACATCATCAAGAAGGGACTGATCCTGCCGGTCCTGTAGCTGGTAGGATATGATGCCTATTTTAACCCCTGAGCTTGCCTCTGCTCTTGGCACTCAAATAAGCCTCTCCGAGCTTTGAGAACTGAAAGGTGCATTCCTTGGAAGGGCAAAGGCAAAGACAGGATTCTTACAGCGACTCCTGAATGGCAGAAACACCTCTAGGCCACTTGCTTTAGAAATCAAGATAGAGCTAAGTCTTGACTTTTAGGGGAAAAATTGTTCTTGGTAGAAAATTTCAACTTGAAATCATTGCTATTAGCCTCTTCCTCCAAGACTGCAGAGTACAAAACCAGGAGGTGGCTCCAGGGGAAGAAATTGGGAATCCCGAATTCTCACTGTCAGGAGAATCTAGAAACCACTGTCCTTTTAATCTCCCAAGCAGCCTGGTGCTCATGCTCTATGGAAAATCCAAAGCTCTCTGTCCAAAGGAGACTAACACAGGGACAGCTCAAACCTGAGAGGACACAAATTCTCCATTGTGCCCTGAACCTGCCTGCAAGCATGGAGAGAAGCCTCTACCGCCACAAGAGGCAAAGATGGGAAGTAGCCATATCCTGAGGTACTGTGGACACAGAAGAATCCTTGGGGCTGACCAGTGGCTCCCCACTTAAGGTGGTGACAAGGTGAGTGTGCTTTCTGCAGACTGAAACCATCCCTGGTGCTACCTTAGCTGTGTACAACTGAGAATGGCACCTTCAGCTTCCCCTTGCCTGGGAGTCTTTGGCTTCTTCTGAGTCTGGGTCAGGTTAGAGCCTCTACAGAAAGCAGAGCTTGTGGGTGTTCACTCAGTTCTCCTACACATAGTCTAAGAGGAACTAATAGGGTTGTATCTGTGTCTCCAATAGGGAAAGCCACGTGTCACAAGCAGAAAAATGTGTCTGGGGACTGCATGAACTTAGAGCATAGTGTCCCAGACATGCAGGCCTCATGGGGGACACTGAAGTCTCAGGACTCCCTCCTGGGGAGGCCCGGGCTCCAGCAGGCTGCCACGTGGCCAGGCCCTTCTGTCTGCCCAACCTGCCTCCTGTCCATTTTCACAGGTGTTGCTCCCTAACACACCTGTGATCTTAGCACCCATCCCAAATCCTGACTTCCCTCTTCAGGGCCTTGTAGAGGAGCCAGGGTGCCAAGAGCATGGAGAGGCCCCGCATGCAGTCTCCTACTGCACACAGGCGCTCCTCACCCCTCACCTGCGCGGGGTGAAGAATGTGCAGACTCCTGTCAGCTCCTGCAGGTCCTACACAAAGGCCACGGGCACCCAGAGGGTGGTGCTGATCTGTCCCAGGCTGGTCTCCAACAGCCTCTCAGAAGCTACCGCCAGGAGAGGAGGAACCTGGGCCCCTTCCTTTCAGCAGAGAAGACTTGGGTATTGGGCGCTGCCTGCCTGGTAGCTCCGTGGGTTTGGCTTTGGTAGACTGGCAGATTTTTGGCATGAACAGTAAAAAGAATAGGAAAGAACATTGGTCTTTTCATACCTCCTACAGAGAGAGATGTTTGTTAACCATTTATTTCTATGACAACTCACACCTTTTGATTCCATAGCATTCTTAGCTATTTTCAATTCCTTATCATTTTCATATTCTCAGGGTTTTGGGGGGGGCATGTTCTTGCCAAAGGCTCACACTCTTTCCCACAGTAGTCTCATAAATTTGTTTTCCTAGAGTATGATTGGCATTTCACTGCTCAATCATTTGAGTACCCAAAAGACTATATTGAACATAAGTTCAGGAGATGAGACGCTATGAGGCTCCCATGTGCAGCACGGCACAGTGAGAAATGCGTGTCTGAGGACTCAGCTGCAAAGTTTTCCTCTATGGCTGAACAAGCTATAGCGCTCAGTGCTGGTCTTGTTGTGGAAACCCCTAGGCTGACAGCCTTTTCAGTTTGTCTAAACGTATGTGGTAAAACCACATGTGCACACAAACAGCATCCTGTCTCATCCATGTCCACAAACATACTCAGGGATAAAAGAGGGCCTTTATCTCTTGAAGGAGCAACTTTTCACCCATGGCGAGTCCAGCCAGACACCTAATTTATCCTCAACAGGAAGAAGTAGAAAGCCAGTATGAGCAGAGTCACCAGGCAACCTGATGTCTTTGAAAGTGAAGCCAAAGGGAGCGAATTCCAGCACTTTTTTCCCCGTAACAATTCACATACTTTATCTCTAGTCTCTCCAAACATGTGCTGTACAACACAGGGCAGAAAGTCAGAACTTTTCATTAGAAGAGGACATGGAGCAGGGCGATCCTTCTGAAGACTGAGACACCTGCAGCTTCTCAGTATCACACAATATCCCTTGAAATGTGACCTACCAACCAGCCACCTGGCTGCTGGCCTAGCACTGGGTGCTTTGCCAAGCATCTTCACATCCTTCCTTCTGTCCCATTGAGAACGTGTCTCCATGGAGCCTCTATTCCAGTTAAAACGTGGAAACCCATTGGCTCACAAAAGGCTCTAAGTGAACCTTAAGTTTTAATTTGTATTGTCACAGGTTGCATTTGCCTCTGTGGCCACCTTAGTGTCACAGAGACACACAGAAGGACTCATTGTTCAGTGTTGCCTACCGTAGTGGCTACAGTGGTTCCATGAGTTTTCATGAACTACAATGGCTCCTAGGGCATTCACCCCACACTGAGGGGGTGACTGGAAGGGTCTTCTAAGCCCAATCACTTGTGATGTTTAGTCTACACCATCACACAATCAAAAAGCAAGTTTAAAAACTATTCCTGTTGGTTTCTGCAGATGCTGTAATAGGACACAGAACATAGATACCCACTACTAGCACCTCTATACATAGATGCCTTATATTCTAGCCTGTGAGGTCCTTTGACAAAGGGGATCATGTCCATGAAGAGGAAAGAGGCCAGGAAAGTTTTAGGGTTCCTGTACAAAACAAATTCTTCCATGCCAGCCACATGGGTGGTTGAAGGAAAAGCTTGCAAGGCTCTCCAATGGACATGCAGTGAATACTTAGCGAGAGTTAAGGAAAGGAAGAAAGTGTTGTCCCTACCAAGATTCCATGGGCTGCACTGCGAGGAGGTGAATGGATTCAGGGTTTCCTCCAGGGCTGGCATTTGGGGGAGGAAACGAAGTCTCCCAGAGTAACTTCAATGCTGCGAGACCAGAAAAGTTCAGGCCTCCAAAGCCCCCACAGGACCGCTGTCCTCAGTGTCCCACACTCATATCCAGTGGCCACACATCTCACCTGAGAGCACGCTTCAGGTTCCCCTGGACAGAACGGAACAGGACTCCTGGAACCTGGGCTCTGAGGCTCCTGTCTTCCTGGGCCTCTTAGGCTGCCACGGACGTTGATTTCGCAGGTCTCGGTCTCTCTGTGCTCAGATGCCAATCGAGACCCTCCCCAGACTCTGCTTTTGGGCACAGAGACCAACAAACTCTACCTGAATGAATGCAAAAGAGAAGCAAAAGCCAGGAAGGCGATTCCTTATGACTACACACCTGGAGGAGAACCCCTCACCTCCTGCCCTCCTGGCATGCAACAGAGTTTATTCCCTGGAAGGCATCTTGTTCTTGGCTCTGCCCCCACCCCCTGGAGCCAAGATGAGGAAAAAGCAGAACCAGGAAAAGCTCACAAGCACTCTGTCATTTCCCCAAGGATTCACAGATGCTCTATGGAGCCAGGGCATCGGCAGTGCCATCCAGTGGAAAGGCAGGCCGTAAAGAAACCTGTCACAGAGAACACTTAGCTAACCACAGCAATCATGCCATGTCACCTGAGACCCTTAACATAGCTAGGGGGAAGTCACTGGTGGCCTTGCTCCTAGAAACAACCCTCATCTTGGAGAATTGGATAGTACTGAAATGGTTAAAGGCATTGACTCAGATCTTTGGAACGTGATCATGACATCGGGGAGAAAACCTTCCTTTCCATGGGACAGCTATGTCAGTATCTCAGGAGAATTAAAGACATAGAACCGCTCTGCAAACACTGCCACAGTGACTGCTTTCCCTGTCCTCAGGTCAGTGGCGGTGAACATATGACACGTGGGTTGCAGCAAGCACCAGCTTTCTCTTGGGTGCGGGCCCAGTCAGCCCAACAGGTTTAACTGCAGTGTTGGTCCTTTGCGATAAACAAGTGGACTTGGGGGTGCAGTCCGGGCACCTCTGTCTCTACAGGTTCCCCATTGCTGCCCTGGGCCACAGGTGGGAATAGTTTTTCCTATAGGCACTGCCTCAGTCCTAAAAGTTTGCAGCACTCTGGTTTAGTGACTTCTAAAATTCCAGACCATGTAAATGCCAGTCCTCCACATTGGTGGTCTCTAAAAGCTTTGCCATCACTGTCCTAGGTCAACCGAACATGAGGTTACCTGGAAAACATTACAAATAGACACTGAACCACAGCCAGGTCAGAGCCCAGACACTCAGGGGAACCTTGCAGCTGCATGGAAAGAAATTGATCTGAATTCCAAACAGAAATATACTTAGCTGGTCACCAAAGCTGCTGCTTCTATCTGTTGGAAACTTACTCTCTTGTGCTAACTTGAATTTCTAGTAGAAAATGTACTCCAAGCTCTAGGCTGAGTTTCTGGAGTGCAACATTCCAACCACATGAGGCCTAAGAAGAGACCTGTGTTGAAGATGTATGATACGGTCATTTGTTAGCTCCCAAACGTGACTGCACAAGATATGGCCCCATGAAGAAAGACTGTAGTATAGAACTACAGTCCCCCAACCTCTTTTACCCACTAATAGCCTGGTCCTACTCCCACACAGTCCTAGGGACTTCCTGAAGGAACCAGCTCCTGAGCTCCAGATGTGCACTGTGCACACTGGACACAGAGCTTTGCAGTCTCCCTTATGCTCAGCATATAATTTTAACTAAAGCTAGAGATCAGGCCAAGGATTTTAGGCAGAGCTGAACCAGGCATAGAACATGAATGCTGATGCGGGAAACAACCTGAAGAAGGCTCCAGGCTGCGCAGAGGCCACCAAAAGGGACCATATGCTAGTGAAGCGGCAAGCAGCTCCCTTAGGTGGTCACTAGCTCTTGGGGAGCATCCAATCACATACCTGGCCTGTCCTACAGCCCAGTCAGCTCTTCTCAGGAGTTTGCAGCACACTGAGTGACAGTGTCTCTGGGCCTGACCACAGGATTGATGTGGGCAGTGCCACCAAGGACTACTCACTGCTGTGATGGACAACACAAGGTGGAGAAACCCCCAGATGGAGAATCTTGATTTTGTGCAAAAGCTGCATGTGGGGATCTGCTGGACACTGTACATCCTGATGGATTTTGTCCCTATCTGTGCTAGGTACAAAATCTTCATGAGCTACTTTATAACATCTATGTACTGCATTCAGTTTTGCAGAAAGTCACTGAAATTGGTCACCCATTTA